>JAGQAX010000016.1:2411978-2650242 GCA_019142605.1 Cephalopholis sonnerati
TATATATATATATACACACACATTAATATATGATAGAAAAGCAGATAGTGGCAGTAAAGTCAACTATTTTAATAATTTGAAAAGACAATTTATGATTAGGCTATATATAAATATTTACATATATAAACAACTTATGAAAACATATTTCTGTATAAAACATAACAATAGATAGAAGTTATATATCAGAGAAAATGAAAATATATACAAATCATAGAGTATCAATATCATTCATATATACATATATAATAGATAAGATATATCAGATATAGTTATACAGTTATATATCAGAGAAAATGAAAATATATATAAATCATATATAGAGTATCAATGTCATTCATATATACATATATAATATATATAGTTATATATCAGAGAAAATGAATAAATCATATATAGAGTATCAATATAATTAATATATCAGAGAAAATGATAATATATATAAATAATATAGTATCAATATAATTCATATATATAATAGATAAAAGTTATATATCCGAGAAAATCATAATATATATATAAATCCTGAAAAGTAATCCCCCGTGCCCTGTTTTCGACGGTCCGCCGATTTAAACAGAAATATGCTGCACAGTGCTCTGGCATCTTGTCTGCCATAGACATATCAAGAGTAGACGCCGCATCGACCGCTACTGCCTATTGGCGCTGACGAGCCATGGGGCCGCCATCTTGGATCGGTCACCCGCTCCACTCAGTGGTTGGGGCAATGAAGTGTCAGCGCATTTGATCCATCGTAACTCTCTCAATACTAAACTGATTTTCACGCGTTTTTTTTTTTTTTTTTTTGCTGCAAATGTCATACATATAGCTATGATACAGGACAAATGGTTTAGCGTATTTTAATATTCATAGTGGGATTAACAGTAATAGAATATTCTGATATAGCGTAGACTGTAGACAGGTATTTTGCAAACACTATAAACACACACATTATACATATATATATATATACACACACACTAATATATGATAGAGAAGCAGATAGTGCAATAAAGTCAACTATTTTAATCATTTGAAAAGACAATATATGATTAGGCTATATATAAATATTTACCTATATAAACAATTTATGAATACATATTTCTGTATAAAACATAACAATAGATAGAAGTTATATATCAGAGAAAATGAAAATATATACAAATCATAGAGTATCAATATCATTCATATATACATATATAATAGATAAGATATATCAGATATAGTTATACAGTTATATATCAGAGAAAATGAAAATATATATAAATCATATATAGAGTATCAATGTCATTCATATATACATATATAATATATATAGTTATATATCAGAGAAAATGAATAAATCATATATAGAGTATCAATATAATTAATATATCAGAGAAAATGATAATATATATAAATAATATAGTATCAATATAATTCATATATATAATAGATAAAAGTTATATATCCGAGAAAATCATAATATATATATAAATCCTGAAAAGTAATCCCCCGTGCCCTGTTTTCGACGGTCCGCCGATTTAAACAGAAATATGCTGCACAGTGCTCTGGCATCTTGTCTGCCATAGACATATCAAGAGTAGACGCCGCATCGACCGCTACTGCCTATTGGCGCTGACGAGCCATGGGGCCGCCATCTTGGATCGGTCACCCGCTCCACTCAGTGGTTGGGGCAATGAAGTGTCAGCGCATTTGATCCATCGTAACTCTCTCAATACTAAACTGATTTTCACGCGTTTTTTTTTTTTTTTTTTGCTGCAAATGTCATACATATAGCTATGATACAGGACAAATGGTTTAGCGTATTTTAATATTCATAGTGGGATTAACAGTAATAGAATATTCTGATATAGCGTAGACTGTAGACAGGTATTTTGCAAACACTATAAACACACACATTATACATATATATATATATACACACACACTAATATATGATAGAGAAGCAGATAGTGCAATAAAGTCAACTATTTTAATCATTTGAAAAGACAATATATGATTAGGCTATATATAAATATTTACCTATATAAACAATTTATGAATACATATTTCTGTATAAAACATAACAATGGAGAGAAGTTATATATCAGAGAAAATGAAAATACATATAAATCAGAGTAACAATATAATTCATATATATATATATAGTACAGGCCAAAAGTTTGGACACACCTTCTCATTCAATGCGTTTTCTTTATTTTCATGACTATTTACATTGTAGATTCTCACTGAAGGCATCAAAACTATTAATGAACACGTGGAGTTATGTACTTAACAAAAAAAGGTGAAATAACTGAAAACATGTTTTATATTCTAGTTTCTTCAAAATAGCCACCCTTTGCTCCGATTACTGCTTTGCACACTCTTGGCATTCTCTCGATGAGCTTCAAGAGGTAGTCACCTGAAATGGTTTTCCAACAGTCTTGAAGGAGTTCCCAGAGGTGTTTAGCACTTGTTGGCCCCTTTGCCTTCACTCTGCGGTCCAGCTCACCCCAAACCATCTCGATTGGGTTCAGGTCCGGTGACTGTGGAGGCCAGGTCATCTGCCACAGCACTCCATCACTCTCCTTCTTGGTCAAATAGCCCTTACACAGCCTGGAGGTGTGTTTGGGGTCATTGTCCTATTGAAAAATAAATGATTGTCCAACTAAACGCAAACCGGATGGGATGGCATGTCGCTGCAGGATGCTGTGGTAGCCATGCTGGTTCAGTGTGCCTTCAATTTTGAATAAAGCCCCAACAGTGTCACCAGCTTCACAGTGGGAACCAGGCATGTGGAATCCATCTGTTCACCTTTTCTGCGTCTCACAAAGACATGGCGGTTGGAACCAAAGATCTCAAATTTGGACTCATCAGACCAAAGCACAGATTTCCACTGGTCTAATGTCCATTCCTTGTGTTTCTTGGCCCAAACAAATCTCTTCTGCTTGTTGCCTCTCCTTAGCAGTGGTCTCCTAGCAGCTATTTGACCATGAAGGCCTGATTCGCGCAGTCTCCTCTTAACAGTTGTTCTAGAGATGGGTCTGCTGCTAGAACTCTGTGTGGCATTCATCTGGTCTCTGATCTGAGCTGCTGTTAACTTGCGATTTCTGAGGCTGGTGACTCGGATGAACTTATCCTCAGAAGCAGAGGTGACTCTTGGTCTTCCTTTCCTGGGTCGGTCCTCATGTGTGCCAGTTTCGTTGTAGCGCTTGATGGTTTTTGTGACTCCACTTGGGGACACATTTAAAGTTTTTGCAATTTTCCGGACTGACTGACCTCCATTTCTTAAAGTAATGATGGCCACTCGTTTTTCTTTAGTTAGCTGATTGGTTCTTGCCATAATATGAATTTTAACAGTTGCCCCTGTGGCACGTTTCACCGACATGCATGAATCCCACCCAGACGCATAAAAAAGACTTTTGGAGCCATAGGCCAAACCCAACAGGAAGTCTGCCATTTTGAATTTAGCGGCCATTTTTGGCGTTTTCCACGTTTTGTATTGTGTATCATCTACACTACTTTGTGATCAAAAGTTATTAAAAGATCAGTTAACCGTTGAGGGGGGAATCGGCTTTTTGATGGAGAAGTTTGACGTCTCGCCATGAAAAACGAAATTGCTACAACTTTGGGGTAAATGGTCCGTTCTGCACCAAACTTCACTGGATATATAATAGTCCCGCCCTGAACACGTCTACATGCAGAAATTTTGTATTTGTCATAGCGCCCCCTGCTGGAAACAGAAAATGCCATGTTTTAGACTTTGAGGTGCAGCTCTGAGCACGTTCAGCATATCCAACTCAAATTTGGTCAGAGAGGCCTCAAGACCGTGGTAATACTACATTATGAAGATTGTGATGTATCGTTAAACGGCGTTGCGCCCAGAGCGCGGCAAAGTCGATGTTTCGCCAAAACGCATAAAAGTGGCCTTAACTTCAGGGTCATTGGTCATATCTGCCTGAAACTTCATATGTGTGTTAACGGTCCAGGCCTGAACATGTTATATGAGTTGTGTTGGTGGGCGTGGCCAAATGGCTTGACCACGCCCTTTAAACATCAGCCCCTGCCGCATGTTTCACCGACATGCACGAAAATTGGTAAACACATGTATGACACCCAGACGCACAAAAAAGTCTCTTGGACCCACTGGCCACACCCAACAGGAAGTTGGCCATTTTGAATTTCATGGTCATTTTTGGCGTTTTGCACGTGTTGTATTTTAACGAACTCCTCCTACAGGATTAATCAGAACAACTTGAAAATCACTGTGTGTGATCTAGACAAAGTTGTGATCAAAAGTTATTAAAAGATTTTTCCATAGATAAACGGTTTGGCCGTCAGGTGGCGGCGAAGGTTGAGGTTTCGCCAAAAAAAAGAAATTCGCATTAACTTTAGTGTACTTGGTCCAATCTGACTGAAACTTAAGATGTTTGTTAACAGTCCAGGCCTGAACATATGGTATGAGTTTCATCAATGAGGGTGGCCGTATGGCTTGGCCACGCCCCTTAAAGTGCAGCATCCCCCATAGCAAGTTTTGCCGACATGCACAAAAATCAGTATGCACATGTATCATCCCTAGAGGCGCAAAAAAGCCTCCGTAACACATAGGCCAAACCCAACAGGAAGTGGGCCATTTTGACATTTGCGGCCATTTTTGGCGTTTTCCGCGTGTTGTATTTTGACGAACTCCTCCTACAGGATTGATCAGAATCACTTCAAACTTGCTGTGTACCATCTAGACTAGTTTGTGATCAAAAGTTATCAAAAGATCAGCTAACCATTGAGGAGCGTATCGGCTTTTTGATGGAGAAGTTTGACGTCTCGCCATGAAAAACGAAATTGCTACAACTTTGGGGTAAATGGTCCGATCTGCACCAAACTTCACTGGATATATAATAGTCCCGCCCTGAACACGTCTACATGCAGAAATTTTGTATTTGTCATAGCGCCCCCTGCTGGAAACAGAAAATGCCATGTTTTAGACTTTGAGGTGCAGCTCTGAGCACGTTCAGCAAATCCAACTCAAATTTGGTCAGAGAGGCCTCAAGACCGTGGTAATACTACATTATGAAGATTGTGATGTATCGTCAAACGGCGTTACGCCCAGAGCGCGGCAAAGTCGATGTTTCGCCAAAACGCATAAAAGTGGCCTTAACTTCAGGGTCATTGGTCATATCTGCCTGAAACTTCATATGTGTGTTAACGGTCCAGGCCTGAACATGTTATATGAGTTGTGTTGATGGGCGTGGCCAAATGGCTTGACCACGCCCTTTAAACATCAGCCCCTGCCACATGTTTCACAGACATGCACGAAAATTGGTAAACACATGTATGACACCCAGACACACAAAAAGTCTCTTGGACCCATTGGCCACACCCAACAGGAAGTTGGCCATTTTGAATTTCATGGTGAGTTTTGGCATTTTGCACGTGTTGTATTTTAACAAACTCCTCCTACAGGATTAATCAGAACAACTTGAAAATCACTGTGTGTGATCTAGACAAAGTTGTGATCAAAAGTTATTAAAAGATTTTTCCATAGATAAACAGTTTGGCTGTCAGGTGGCGGCGAATGTTGAGGTTTCGCCAAAAACCAGAAATCCGCATTAACTTTAGTGTACTTGGTCCAATCTGACTGAAATTTAACACGTTTGTTAACAGTCCAGGCCTGAACATATGGTATGAGTTTCATCAATGAGGGTGGCCGTATGGCTTGGGCACACCCCATAAAGTGCAACATCCCCCATAGCAAGTTTTGCCGACATGCACAAAAATCGGTATGCACATGTATCATCCCTAGAGGCGCAAAAAAGCCTCCTTAACGCATAGGCCAAACCCAACAGAAAGTCCGCCATTTTGAATTTACTTGTGCCACTTTTGTGCATTTTTGGCAATTTCCAGTAGACGTAAATGAACGAACTTGTCCTAGAGTTTTTATCCAATCCTCTTCAAACTTGTTCTGTCCCACCCCAAGATCTTGAAGACAAAAAGTTATCACAGCCTTGAGGTTTCGTCAAACGCTGTCACCGTGGCTCCGCCTTCTACGCCATAAAACACGAACTTGTAACTACTCCTACAGATTTTATCCCATCGACTTCAAACTTGGTCTGTCCCACCTCCAGACATTGAGGAAGAAAAGTTATCAATAGCTGGACTTGTCACACCATGTGACCGTGGCAGGGCCTCAAACTTTGAGGTCTCGCCACAAAACAGGAAGTAGTGTATAACTCCAGCAGACATGGTCCAATATTCCCCAAACTTTCATAGATTGATGACAGTTATGCGCTGAAGAGATGTCCATGTCAATAATTTGTGAAAAATGTAGCGCCCCCTACTGGTAACAGAAAGTGACGTTTTATATTTTGAAGTATACCTCCCACAACTTGGCCAGATCCACCTCAATCTTGGTCAGTCTATCCATCACATGTGGAAGATGTTTTAATGTGAACACTGTAAGTTTTCGTCAAAGGGCGTGTCCATGACGTGGCGGCAAATTTTGATGTTTCGCCATGATAACAAAACTTGTGTAACTTGACTCTACGTGGACATATCTTTCCAAAACTTCACACATATGATAAAAGTCCAGCCCTGAAAACATCTACAGAAACATGTTTAGTCAGCATCATATCGCCACCGACTGGTGGCAGAAAGATATTGCTTTCATTCTTTCATGTCTCTCTTCTACCAAGTTAACCGCAACCACCTCAATTTTGCTGAGACATAATCCCAAGACCTTGATAATGATCACATCAGAAGCTTTTGAGGTTTCGTCAAACGCTGTCACTGTGGCAATGCCTTATTCACCATCAAACACGGAATTGTTTTTAAGGGGTAAGGGATGCTTGTAAAGGCATGAAACTCGGCACACATATGATAGGACCCGATATGTGTAGTCTGATGAGATTTTTGTGCTTTCATTTGCCAACATGGCTCAACAGCGCCCCCTACAAATTTTCTACGATGCAGCCCCCGAAGCTGGTTTGACCTACATCTATGAAACTTCCTACCCACGTGCATCACTGAAAGACGTATAAAAAAGCCTCTTACAGCCATGTGCCAAACCCAACAGGAGGTCCGCCATTTTGAATTTGCTTGTAACTGGTTCGCAACTTCACCATACATGTTCCAATCTTCCCCAAACTTCACAGGATTGATGACACTCCTGCCCTGAAAACATCTATAAACCAATACTTGGTTGTTAGTATGGCGCCACCTACTGGCAAAATTACATGTCTTCATGTGATTTGAGGGATATGATGTGTAACTCCTGCGTGTGGTGTCTGCCTTCGACAGGAATGAACGGCCGCATCGGCCGGCGTCCTGCCAGCTCCCTCGAGTTGCGTGAAAGTGCGAGGGCCCGTTCATCGCTGCTTGCAGCTTTAATTAGGGCCCGAGCAGCAAGCGGTGCGAGGACCCTATTGAAATCCAAGGAATTATTATTATTAGGGCCCGAGCAGCAAGCGGTGCGAGGACCCTATTGAAATCCAAGGAATTATTATTATTATTATTATTATTATTATTATTATTAGGGCCCGAGCACCAAGCGGTGCGAGGACCCTATTGAGATGCAAGGAATTATTAGGGGGCCAAGCCCGCGGGGCTTGGGGAACGCGCATGCAAAGCAGGAGCGTTTCCCAGGACCAGCGGTGCTGGGAACCCTATTGTTTTTGTTCGGATTTTTATTAGGGGGCCAAGCCCGCGGGGCTTGGGGAACGCGCATGCAAAGCATGAGCGTTTCCCAGGACCAGCGGTGCTGGGAACCCTATTGTTTTTGTTCGGATTTTTATTAGGGGGCCAAGCCCGCGGGGCTTGTGGAACGCGCATGCAAAGCATGAGCGTTTCCCAGGACCAGCGGTGCTGGGAACCCTATTGTTTTTGTTCGGATTTTTATTATTAGGGGGCCAAGCCCGCGGGGCCTGGGGAACGCGAATGCAAAGCATACGCGTTTCCCAGTACCAGCGGTGCTGGGAACCCTATTGTTTTTGTTCGGATTTTTATTATTATTATTAGGGGGCCAAGCCCGCGGGGCTTGGGGAACGCGCATGCAAAGCATGAGCGTTTCCCAGGACCAGCGGTGCTGGGAACCCTATTGTTTTTGTTCGGATTTTTTAGGGCCCGAGCACCAAGCGGTGCGAGGACCCTCTTGAAATGCAAGGAATTATTATTATTATTAGGGGGCCAAGCCCGCGGGGTCTGGGGAACGCGAATGCAAAGCATACGCGTTTCCCAGGACCAGCGGTGCTGGGAACCCTATTGTTTTTGTTCAGATTTTTATTATTATTATTAGGGGGCCAAGCCCGCGGGGCTTGGGGAACGCGCATGCAAACCATGAGCTTTTCCCAGGACCAGCGGTGCTGGGAACCCTATTGTTTTTGTTAGGATTTTTAATTAGGGGGCCAAGCCCACGGGGCTTGGGGAACGCGCATGCAAAGCATGAGCGTTTCCCAGGACCAGCGGTGCTGGGAACCCTATTGTTTTTGTTAGGATTTTTATTATTAGGGCCCGAGCACCTAGCGGTGCGAGGACCCTATTGAAATGCAAGGAATTATTAGGGCCCGAGCACCAAGCGGTGCGAGGACCCTCTTGAAATGCAAGGAATTATTATTATTAGGGCCCGAGCACCAAGCGGTGCGAGGACCCTATTGAAATGCAAGGAATTATTATTATTATTATTATTATTATTATTAGGGCCCGAGCACGTACCGTGCGAGGACCCTATTGAAATTGAAGGAATTATTATTATTATTACGACAAAAGTAAATCGCTTATTTGGAGGTTTTAACATGCTCAAAAACTCCTGAAATTTGGCGGTCGCATCAGTCGCGGTGTAAATTTACGTATTTTAGGGTTCGCGGCAATGGACGGGTCAAAATGGCTAGGCCACGCCCATTAAAGAGCAATCTCCTTATAAACAGCGCCCTCCTCATCAATTTTCACGGATCTGCACGAAAATCGGTACACATGTAGATCATGCCGAGCCGCACAAAAAAGTCTCTTGGAGCCATAGGCCAAGCCCAACAGGAAGTTGGCTATTTTGAATTTAGCGGCCATTTTTGGCGTTTTACCACGTGTCATATTTTGACAAACTCCTCCTACACGATTAATCAAAACGGCTTCAAAATCGCCGTGTACCAACTAGATAAGTTTGTGATCAAAACTTATTCAAAGATCCGCTACCCGTCGAACACGGAATCGGCTTTTTGGCGGCGAAGTTTGAAGTTTGAAGTTTGTCTCGCCATGAAAAACGAAATTGCTATAACTTTCGCATCAATCGTCCGATCTGCACCAAACTTCACATGATTCATAATATTCCCGCCCTGAACACGTCTACATGCAGAAATTTTGTAATTACCCTAGCGCCCCCTGCTGGCGACAGGAAAAGCGATGTATTTAGACTTTGACGTGCAGCTCTGACCACGTTCACCATATGCAACTCAAATTTGGTCAGACAGACCTCAAGACGTTGGTAATGCTACATTATGAAGATTGTGACTAGGCGTCAAACGGTGTTCCGCCCAGAGGGCGGCGAAGTCGAAAATTCGCCAAAACGCATTGAAAATGGCTTTAATGACATTAACTTCTGTGTCCTTGGTCATATCTGCCTGAAACTTCACATGTGTGTTAACAATACAGCCCTGAACATGTGATATGAATTTCGTTGATGGGCGTGGCCAAATGGCTTGGCCAAACCCTTTAAACATCAGCCCCTGCGGCACGTGTCACCGACATGCACGAAAATTGGTACACGCATGTATCACACCGAGACGCACAAAAAAGTCTCTTGGACCCACTGGCCATACCCAACAGAAAGTCGGCCATTTTGAATTTTGATGCTATTTTTGGCGTTTTCCACATGTTGTATTTTAACGAACTCCTCCTACAGGATTAATCAGAATGACTTCAAAATCACTGTGTGTGATCTAGACAAGGTTGTGATCAAAAGTTATTAAAAGATTTTTCCACAGTTAAACGGTTTGGCCGTCAGGTGGCGGCGAAGTTTGATGTCTCGCCATGAAACACGAAATTAGTATAACTTTGGCATACATTGTCCATTCTTCACCAAACTTGACGTTTGTTAACAGTCCAGACCTGAATGTATAGTATGAGTTTCATCAATAAGCGTGGCCGTATGGCTTGACCACGCCCCTTAAAGTGCAGCATCCCCCATAACAACTTTCACCGACGTGCACGAAACCAAATTTGACGTGCACATTCGTCTAGGGGACATTTATGTGTACGCAAAATTTAAACAATGCCCATTGCAAAATGGCGAAATGGCGCCCCCTAGAAAATTTCAATCGGCTCCCACCGGCAGCCCGTTTGACCAAATTCCACGAAATTCGGGGAGGTCGTGTATCATCCCAAGACGCACGAAAATGCGCACTTGGACTTTTTTCTAAAACCAACAGGAAGCCGGCTATTTTGATTTGAATATTCCATTTTTTACCGATTTTGGCGATTTGCTAGTGTGCTCTCAGAGCTATCTCCTCCTAGACGGTTCATTGGATCGGCTTCAAATTTGCCGTGCTGCAACTAGACCACATGATGATCAAAAGTTATTAAAAGATCTTTCCCTCGTTAAACGGTTTGGCCGTCAGGTGGCGGCGAAGTTTGATGTCTCAAAAAAAAAACCCCAAAAACCCAGAATTGCTATTACTTGGGCGTGAAAGGTCCAATCGGCACAAAACTTGCTGGGTATGATCGTAGTCCCGCCCTGAACACGTCTACATCAAAAAATTCCCCTGTTCTCAAAGCGCCCCCTGCTGGCGACAGGAAAAGTGATTTTTTACACTTTGAGGTGCAGCTCTGAGCACGTTCAGCATATCCAACTCAAATTTGGTCAGAAAGGCCTCAACACGTTGTTAATGCTACATGATGAAGATTGTGACGTATCGTCAAACGGCGTTGCGCCCACAGGGCGGCGAAGTCGATGCTTCGCCAAAACGTAGGAAAGTGGCCTTAACTTCAGTGTCCTTGGGCATATCTGCCTGAAACTTCACATGTGTTTTAAGGGTCCAGCCCTGACAATGTCATGTGAATTTCGTTGATGGGCGTGGCCAAATGGCTTGGCCACACCCTTTAAACATCAGCCCCTGCGGCACGTTTCACCGACATGCATGAAAATTGGTACACATATGTATCACATCCAGACGCACAAAAAACCCTCTTGGACCCATTGGCTACACCCAACAGGAAGTCAGCCATTTTGAATTTGACGCCAGATTGGGCGACTTGCACTCCTCATACTTTTTCTATCTCCTCCTACATGATTCATCGGATCGGCTTCAAATTTGGCGTGCATCAACTAGACCACTTGATGATCAAAAGTTATCATACGATTTTCCCTATGTTAAACGCTTTGGCTGTCAGGTGGCGGCGAAGTTTGATGTCTCGCCATAAAACACGAAATTAGTATAACTTTGGCATACATTGTCCATTCTTCACCAAACTTCACATGTTTGTTAACAGTCCAGACCTGAATGTATAGTATGACTTTCATCAATAAGCGTGGCCGTATGGCTTGGCCACGCCCCTTAAAGTGCAGCGTCCCCCATAACAACTTTCACCGACGTGCACGAAAATCAGTATGCACATGTATCGTGTCCAGACGCACAAAAAAGCCTCTTGCACATATAGGCCACACCCGACAGGAAGTCGGCCATTTTGAAATTTACAGTCATTTTTGGCGTTTTCCACGTGTTGTATTTTAATGATCTCCTCCTCCAGAAATGAATCAATTAACTCCAAAACTGGTGTGTACCATCTACACAAGTGTGTGATCAAAACATATTAAGAGAATTGCTCAGCATGGAACGGTGTGGCTGTGACATGGCGTCGACACTTGATGTCTCACCATGAAACACGATATTGCTATAACATGGGATCTAATGGTCGAATCTGCTCCAAACTTCACATGTATGATAATAGTCCTGGCATGAACACACCCACATGACGCTCAGGAGTCAGAGTCATAGCGCCACCCAGTGGAGACGGGAAGTCGCAACGCATTGGTTCTTACACTGTCCGAAGGAGGCGAACATTCAGCGACTCGTCTGCCGGTCGACCTCTGGCGACACGGTGGCGGCCGCGCCAGGCCCCGAGTTGCGTGGGGTGCGAGGGCCCGTTCAACGCTGCTTGCAGCTTTAATTATTAGGGCCCGAGCACCAAGCGGTGCGAGGACCCTATTGACATGCAAGGAATTATTATTATTATTATTATTATTATTATTATTATTAGGGCCCGAGCACCAAGCGGTGCGAGGACCCTCTTGAAATGCAAGGAATTATTATTATTATTATTATTATTATTATTATTAGGGCCCGAGCACCAAGCGGTGCGAGGACCCTATTGAAATGCAAGGAATTATTATTATTATTATTATTATTATTATTATTATTATTATTATTATTATTATTATTCTTCTTCTTAACCGAAATCAACTGCCTTTTTGGGGGCCGTAACTTGCTCGAAAACTCATGAAACTTCACAGACTCGTCAGAAGTGGTGAAAATTTACATATGGTAGGGGTTTCATGAAAATTTTCAAAAAAATGGCTCAGTAGCGCCCCCTACTAATTTTCAACATATTTTGGGCTATAAGTCCCAGACCATATGTAGCACATTCACAAACCTCATACCAACAGATTCCTTGAATAGTGCTGAATCACCTGGGCGGGCCCACGCCCATTTCCGCCCACAAATTTTTTGCGCAAAATCGCGACAACTTGAAAACCTACTTTTTCGAACTCCTCCTTGGGGTTTTGTTCATTCAGCGTGAAACTTGGCAGGTAGAGTCTGCGGCTGGACCTGATCAAAAGTTATCAAAGGAATTTTGATTGGTCAAAATTTGCGCAAATTATTAACGAATAAGTTTTTCTAGCTAGCTATAAAAAGGCGAACTGTGGCATATTTCGGTCATAAAACATGCTAACAACACCAAATCGCAAATCCTTGCTTGCCATGTGGCTGTGAAAGGCTGAGCCAAATTTGGCTAATGTTGACCACTAGGGGGCGCTGCAAATATGGGAAATTTATATCCCGTAAATGGCTGCACCGATTTTTACGCAATTTGGTGGGTATGATACTGGGTCACTCCTGAGCCCATAACTTGAAGTAAGTCATGACTGGTCAAAGTGGGCGTGGCTTAATACAAGATAAACAACAAACATTTATTTCAGCTCAAGTATTACGCTGAGGACTGTGAAATTTACAGGGTATATAGAGAATAGCACACAGACCAACCCTAAAAAAAATTATGTGTGTACTCCACCAGGTGGCGCTATAACAGATGCAAATGCATTTTGGCCTGTAACTTCCACATTTTAAATCACATCTTCATCAATTTTATATCCACGTGTTCCCTAAATAGACTTACATCTTCTGACAGAGGCCACGCCCACTTCCACTGCATATTTGTATTTGTAAGTCAGTATACATCAAAAACCTACTTTTTCGAACTCCTCCTAGCGTTTAAGGTCCATCTTCACGAAACTTTGCACATACAATCTCCAGACGTGCGTGACCAAAAGTTATCAAAAGAATTTTGCTACTCCAAAAAATAGGCTAGCTAAAAATAAACAGTTTTTTTCTGCTAGCTAAAAAACACATACCATTGCATATTTTTGTTTAACTAAAAGCTATTAATGTCAAACTCAATTCACTTCTTACAGACGTCATCCAAACGCTCTGTGCCAAATTTGGCAGAAATTAACCAATAGGGGGCGCTATAAACAGAGAAAAATCAAGTGACATGAAAATTGATCGATTCGCATGAAATTTGGCGAGCGTGATGTGGAGTCACTCCCGAGGCCAGGTGTAAAGCTTAGTGATGTTTGGTCACCGTGACCACGCCTTATTTGCCATAAAAGACGAAGTTGTTTTTGAGGGGTAATGGATGCTTGTAAAGTCATGACACTTGGCACACATATGACAGGATCAGATTTGTGTTGTCTGATGTCATTTTTCTGCTCTGATGTGCCCACATGGCTCAACAGCACCCCCTACAAATTTTCAACGAAATAGCCCCCGAAGCTGGTTTGACCTACATCTATGAAACTTGGTACGCACATGCATCACTGAAAGACGTATAATAAAGCCTCTTGCAGCCATGTGCCAAACCCAACAGTAAGTCCGCCATTTTGAATTTGCTTGTAACTGGTGTGCATCTTCACCATACATGTTCCAATCTTCCCCAAACTTCACAGGATTGATGACAGTCCTGCCCTGAATACATGTATACGCCAATACTTGGTTATTAGTACAGCGCCACCTACTGGCAAAATTATATGTCTTCATATGATTTGAGGGATATGACGTGTAACTCCTGTGTGAGGGGTCTGCTGTCGACAGGAATGAAGGGCGACGTCAGCCGGCGTCCTGCCAGCACCCTCGAGTTGCGTGAAGGTGCGAGGGCCCGTTCAATGCTGCTTGCAGCTTTAATTATTATTATTATTATTCTTCTTCTTAACCGAAATCAACTGCCGTTTTGGAGGCCGTAACTTGCTCGAAAACTCATGAAACTTCACAGACTCGTCAGAAGTGGTGAAAATTTAAATATGGTAGGGGTTTCATGAAAATGTTCACAAAAATGGCTCAGTAGCGCCCCCTACTAATTTTCAACATATTTTGGGCTATAAGTCCCAGACCATATGTCGCACATTCACAAACCTCATACCAACAGATTCCTTGAATAGTGCTGAATCCCCTGGGCGGGGCCACGCCCATTTCCGCCTTAAATTTTTTGCACAAAATCGCGAAAACTGGAAAACCTACTTTTTCGAACTCCTCCTTGGGGTTTTGTTCGTTCAGCGTGAAACTTGGCAGGTAGAGTCTGCGGCTAGACCTGATCAAAAGTTATCAAAGGAATTTTGATTAGTCAAAATTTGCGCAAATTATTAACGACTAAATTTTTCTAGCTAGCTATAAAAAGGCGAACTGTGGCATATTTCGGTCATAATACATGCTAACAACACCAAATCGGAAATCCTTGCTTGCCATTTGGCTGTGAAAGGCTGAGCCAAATTTGGCTAATGTTGGCCACTAGGGGGCGCTGCAAATATGGGAAACTTATATCTCGTAAATGGCTGCACCGATTTTTACGCAATTTGGTGGGTATGATGCTGGGTCACTCCTGAGCCCATAACTTGAAGTAAGTCATGACTGGTCAAAGTGGGCGTGGCTTATTACAAGATAAACAACAAACATTTATTTCTGCTCAAGTATTACGCTGAGGACTGTGAAATTTACAGGGTATATAGAGAATAGCACACAGACCAACCCTAGCAAAAATTATGTGTGGACTCCACTAGGTGGCGCTATAACGGATGCAAATGCATTTTGGCCTGTAACTTCCACATTTTAAATCACATCTTCATAACTTTAGATCCAGGCTTTCCCTACATAGAGTTGCATCTTCTGACATAGGCCACGCCCACTCCTACTGCATATTTCTCTTTGTACGTCACAAAACATCAAAAACCTACTTTTTCGAACTCCTCCTAGCGTTTAGGCTCCATCTTCATGAAACTTTGCACATACAATCTCCAGACTGGCCTGACCACAAGTTATCAAAAGAATTTTGCTACTCCAAAAAATGCGCTAGCTAAAAATAAACATTTTTTTTCTGCTAGCTAAAAAACACATACTGTTGCATATTTTTTTCACAGTAAAAGCTATCAACTTCAAACTCAAATCACTTGTTTCAAAGGTCAACCAGAGGGTCTGTGCCAAATTTGGCGGAAATTGGCCAATAGGGGGCGCTATAAACAGAGAAAAATCAAGTGACATGAAAATTGATCGATTCGCACGAAATTTGGCGAGCGTGATGTGGAGTCACTCCCGACACCACCCATCAAGCTTAGTGATGTTTCGTCACCATGGCAATGCCTAATTCGCCATAAAAGACAACGTTGATTTTAAGGGGTAAGGGATGCTTGTAAAGTCATGAAACTTGGCACACATGTGACAGGGTCCGATTTTTGTTGTCTGATGTGATTTTTCTGCTCTGATGTGCCAACATGGCTCAACAGCGCCCCCTACAAATTTTCTACGAAGCAGCCCCCGAAGCTGGTTTGACCTACATCTATGAAACTTAGTACGCACATGCATCACTGAAAGACGTATAAAAAAGCCTCTTGAACCTATATGCCAAACCCAACAGGAAGTCGGCCATTTTGAATTTGCTTGTAACTGGTTTGCAACTTCACCATACATGTTCCAATCTTCCCCAAACTTCACAGGATTGATGACAGTCCTGCCCTGAACACATCTATAAGCCAATACGTGGTTATTAGTATGGCGCCACCTACTGGCAAAATTACATGTCTTCGTATGTTTTGAGGGATATGACGTGTAACTCCTACGTGATGGCTCTGCCTTCGACAGGAATGAATGGTGGCATGAGCCGGCGTCCGCCAGAGCCCTCGAGTTGCGTGAGGGTGCGAGGGCCCGTTCAATGCTGCTTGCAGCTTTAATTATTATTATTATTAGGGGGCCAAGCCCGCGGGGCCTGGGGAACGCGAATGCAAAGCATACGCGTTTCCCAGGACCAGCGGTGCTGGGAACCCTATTGTTTTTGTTCGGATTTTTATTATTATTATTATTATTATTATTATTATTATTATTATTCTCTATTTTTATTCTTCTCCCGGTAAAAGTAGTGCTGTAGGCTAAACCGTGCAAGGGAGGGTGGTGCAATTTGGAGGGTTGGTCCAGACCCCTGCACGTACCTCAGGCGCAAAAAATGACATATGTCAGCCAGCAGGGGGCGCTATAACCAAGGTCAATGCGTTTTGGGCTATAACTCCCACACCGGACGTCGCACATTCAAAAACCTCATATCCCCAGATTCCCTGAAAAGAACTGAATCACATGGCCTGGGCCTCGCCCATTTCCACCCTAATTTTTTTTGGCAAAATCGCGAAAACTGGAAAACCAACTTTTTCGAACTCCTCCTTGGGGTTTTGCCCGATCAGCGTGAAACTTGGCACGTAAAGTCTTCCTCTGGACCTGATCTAAAGTTATCAAAAGAATTTTGTTTGGTTGAAATATGCACAAGTTATTAACGAATAAAATTTTCTAGCTAGCTATAAAAAGGCGAACTGCTGCATATCTCTGTCAAAATAAATGCTAACAACACCAAATCTGAGATCCTTGATTGACATGTGACTGTGAGGGCGTGAGCCAAATTTGGCTAATGTTGGCCACTAGGGGGCGCTGCAAAGCTGAGACATTTATATCTCTTCAATGGCTGCACCTATTTTTACGAAATTTGGTGGGTATGATGCTGCGTCACTCCTGAGGCCATATCTTGAAGTTAATCACGACAGGTGAAAGTGGGCGTGGCTTATTACGAGATAAACAGCAAACATTTATTTCAGCTCAAGTATTATGCTGAGGGCTGTGAAATTCACAGGGTATATATATAACAGCATACCGGCCACCCATAGCAAAAATTGTGTGTCTGCTCCACTAGGTGGCGCTCTAACGGACGCAAACGCATTTTGGCCTGTAACTTCCACATTTTAAATCACATCTTCATAAAGTTTATATCCACGTGTTCCCTAAATAGTTTCGCATCTTCTGACATAGGCCACGCCCACTCCCACAGCATATTTCTTTTTGTAAGTCACTACACATCAAAAACCTACTTTTTCGAACTCCTCTTAGCGTTTAAGCTCCATCTGCACGAAGCTCTGCACATACAATCTCCAGGCTTGCCTGATGAAAAGTTATCAAAAGAATTTTGCTGCTCCAAAAAATGCGGTAGTTACAAATAAACAATTTTTTTTGGCTAGGTAAAAAACACATACCTTTGAATATTTTTGTCAAAGTAAAAGCTATCAACGTCAAACTCAAGTCACTAGTTTCCGAGGTCAGCCAGAGGGTCTGTGCCAAATTTGGTGGAAATTGGCCAATAGGGGGCGCTACAAACACAGAAACATGAAGTGACATGAAAATTGATCAGATTCGCCTGAAATTTGGTGAGGTTGTTGTGGTGTCACTCCTGAGGCCAGAGTCAAATTTTTGTGATGTTGGGTCAAAGTGGGCGTTACTTGTCACAACACAAAAATTCAGCCTTTCGCACTTCCAGTGCTGATCCCATTACAATTATCATACTGCGAGTGAAACGTCGGCCTGCGTCCCGACGCTCGACCCGAACCCTTCTTTCGGTGTCAAGTTCCGTGGGCTCCGCGAGACCCGGGGGCCGAGTCGCGCGGGGAGGCTTGGCCCCCTATTATAACTGCTTGCAGTTCTAGTTATTATTATTATTATTCTTATCCGAAATCAACTGCCTTTTTGGGGGGCGTAACATACTCGAAAACTCATGAAACTTCACACACTCGTCAGAAGTGGTGAAAATTTACATATGGTCGGGGTTTCATGACAAAGTGCACAAAAATGGCTCAATAGCGCCCCCTACTCATTTTCAACGTATTTTGGGCTATAACTCCCAGACCATGTGTCGCACGATCACAAACCTCATATCCACAGATTCCCTGAATAGTTCTGAATCACCTGGATGGGGCCAACCCCATTTCCGCCTTAATTTTTTTTCGCAAAATCGCGAAAACTGGAAAACCTACTTTTTCGAACTCCTCCTTGGGGTTTTGTCCGTTCAGCGTGAAACTTGGCCAGTACAGTCTTCGTCTGGATCTGATGTAAAGTTATCAAAGGAATTTTGTTAGGTCAAAATATTCGCAAGTTATTAACGAATAAATTTTTCTAGCTAGCTATAAAAAGGCGAACTGCTGCATATCTCGGTCAAAATAAATGTTACCAAGACCAAATCTGAGATCCTGGATTTACATGTCACTGTGAGGGAAAGAACCAAATTTAGCTAATTTTGGCCACTAGGGGGCGCTGCAAATATGGTAAATTTATATCTCGTAAATGGCTTCACCAATATTTATGAAATTTGGTGAGTATGATGCTGGTCCCCTCCTGAGGCCATATTTTGAAGTTAGTCACGACTGGTAAAAGTGGGCGTGGCTAATTACAAGATAAAAAACAAACATTGATTTCAGCTCAAGTATTATGCTGAGGGCTGTGAAATTAACAGGGTATATAGAGAATAGCATACAGACCAACCATAGCAAAAATTGTGCATCTACTCCACTAGGTGGCGCTATAACGGATGCAAACGCATTTTGGCCTGTAACTTCCACATTTTAAATCACATCTTCATAAACTTTATATCCACGTGTTCCCTACACGCAGTCACATCTTCTGACATAGGCCACGCCCACTCCCACTGCAAATTTCTCTTTGTAATTCACTATACATCAAAAACCTACTTTTTCGAACTCCTCCTAGCGTTTAAGCTCCATCTTCACAAAACTTTGCACATACAATCTCCAGACTTGCCTGACCAAAAGTTATCAAAAGAATTTTGCTACTCCAAAAAATGCGCTAGCTAAAGATAAACATTTTTTTTCTGCTAGCTAAAAAACACATACTGTTGCATATTTTTGTCACAGTAAAACCTATCAACTTCAAACTCGAATCACTTGTTTCAAAGGTCAACCAGAGGGTCTGTGCCACATTTGGTGGAAATTGGCCAATAGGTGGAGCTATAAACAGAGAAAAATCAAGTGACATGAAAATTGATCGATTCGCACGAAATTTGGCGAGCATGATGTGGAGTCACTCCCGAGACCACCCATCAAGCTTAGTGATGTTTCGTCACCGTGGCAACACCTAATTCGCCATAAAAGACGACGTTGATTTTAAGGGGTAAGGGATGCTTGTAAAGTCAGGAAACTTGGCACACATATGACAGGGTCCGATTTGTGTTGTCTGATGGGATTTTTCTGCTCTGATATGCCAACATGGCTCATCAGCGCCCCCTACAAATTTTCTACGATGCAGCCCCCGAAGCTGGTTTGACCTACATCTATGAAACTTGGTACGCACTTGCATCACTGAAAGACGTATAAAAAAGCCTCTTGCACCCATGTGCCAAATCCAACAGGAAGTCGGCCATTTTGAATTTGCTTGTAACTGGTTTGCAACTTCACCATACATGTTCCAATGTTCCCCAAACTTGACAGGATTGATGACAGTCCTGCCCTGAACACATCTATATGCCAATACGTGCTTATTAGTATGGCGCCACCAACTGGCAAAATTACATTTTTTCGTATGTTTTGAGGGATATCACGTGTAACTCCTACGTGAGGGGTCTGCCTTCGACAGGAATGAACGGTGGAATGAGCCGGCGTCCTGCCAGAGCCCTCGAGTTGCGTGAAGGTGCGAGGGCCCGTTCAATGCTGCTTGCAGCTTTAATTAGGGCCCGAGCACGAACCGTGCGAGAGCCCTATTGAAATCATAAAAATTATTCTTATTATTTTTCTTTTAAACCTTTGATCGCATTTTTGAGGGCCTGAACATGCCCAAAAAGTCAGGAAAATTTGCACACTCGTCACGTCTGGTGAAAATTTCGATATTTTATGGTCGTTACAAAGGGGCGTGGCAAAATGGCTCAATGGCGCCCCCTAACAGTTTTCAAAATCGAAGCCCCCTGCTTTAACTTTGCCCTAGGCGTATGAAATTTGGTACACATATGTATCATCCCGGGACGCACAAAAAAGCCTCTTGGGCCCATGCCCTAAACCCAACAGGAAGTCGGCCATTTTGAATTGAATGTGCAATTTTTATGCATTTTTGGCCATTTGCAGGGGTCGTAAATGAACGATCTCCTCCTAGAGATTTTGTCCGATCGACTTCAAACTTGGTCTGTCCCACCTACATAAGTTGAAGACAAAAAGTTATCAAAAGCTTGAGTTTTCGTCACACCGTGTGGCCGTTGTGGGACCTCAAACTTCGCTACAAACAGGAAGTAGTATTATAACACAGGAAGTAGTTTATAACTCCAGCATACATTGTCCAATCTTCCCCAAACTTCACAGGATTGATGACAGTCCTGCTCTGAAGAGATCTACATGTCAATAATTTGTGATTAATATAGCGCCCCCTACTGGTAGTAGAAAATGCCATGTTTTACACTTTGAAGCATAACTCCTCCAAAGTTGACCACATCAACCTCAAACTTGGGGAAATTATCCAAAAGGCCTGGATGATGCTTTCTAAGGAAAACTGTGAGTTTTCGTCAAAGGGCGTAGCCATGCCGTGGCGGCGAACTTTGATGTTTCGCCATGATGACAAAAGTTGCTGTAACTTGACTCTACGTGGACATATCTTTCCAAAACTTCACACATATGATAACAGTCCAGCTCTGAATATGTGATATGAATTTCGTCAATGGGCGTGGCCATATGGCTTGGCCACGCCCATTCATATGAATTACTTCCATAGGACGTCTCACCGATATGCACAAAAATTGGTACACATCTCCATCACCCCCAGACAAACAAAAAAGTCTCTTGGACCTCTAGGCTAAATTCAACAGGAAGTCGGCCATTTTGAATGTCATGGTCATTTTTGGTGTCGCGCACGCATCGTATTTTAACGAACTCCTCCTACAGAATTCATCAGAACGGCTTCAAAATTACCGATTACCATCTAGAACACTTCCTGATCAAAAGTTATTAAAAGGTCTCGCAGAATCTAAAGGGCACGCCAGTTGTGGGAGGTTGAATTTTGACGTCTCGCCATGAAACAGGAAGTGGCAATAACTTCACTGTACTTGGTCAGATCTGTGTGAAACTTCACAGGTATATTGACAGTCCAACCCAGAACATATGTTATGAATTTCGTTAATAGGCGTGGCTAAATGGATTGGCCACGCCCATTCACACAAATAACCACCATAGCACGTCTCACTGATATGCACGAAACTTGGTAGACACATGTATAACATCCACACGCACAAAAAAGCCTCTTGCACGAATAAGCCACACCCAACAGGAAGTCGGCCATTTTGAAATTTACAGTCATTTTTGGCGTTTTCCACATGTTGTATTTTAACGAACTCCTCCTACAGGATTAATCAGAATGACTTCAAAATCACTGTGTGTGATCTAGACAAGGTTGTGATCAAAAGTTATTAAAAGATTTTTCCACAGTTAAACGGTTTGGCCGTCAGGTGGCGGCGAAGTTTGATGTCTCGCCATAAAACACGAAATTAGTATAACTTTGGCATACATTGTCCATTCTTCACCAGACTTCACATGTTTGTTAACAGTCCAGACCTGAATGTATAGTATGAGTTTCATCAATAAGCGTGGCCGTATGGCTTGGCCACGCCCCTTAAAGTGCTGCGTCCCCCATAACAACTTTCACCGACGTGCACGAAAATCAGTATGCACATGTATCGTGTCCAGACGCACAAAAAAGCCTCTTGCACATATAGGCCACACCAAACAGGAAGTCGGCCATTTTGAAATGTACAGTCATTTTTGGCGTTTTCCACGTGTTGTATTTTAATGATCTCCTCCAGAAATGTATTAATTAACTCCAAAACTGGTGTGTACCATCTACACAAGTGTATGATCAAAACATATTAAGAGGATTGCTCAGCATGGAACGGTGTGGCTGTGACATGGCGTCGACACTTGACGTCTCACCATGAAACACGATATTGCTATAACATGGGATCTAATGGTCGAATCTGCTCCAAACGTCACATGTATGATAATAGTCCTGGCATGAACACACCCACATGACGCTCAGGAGTCAGAATTATAGCGCCACCCAGTGGAGACGGGAAGTCGCAACACATTGGTTCCTACACTGTCCGATGGAGGCGAACATTCAGCGCCTCCTCTGCCGGTCGACCTCTGGCGACACGGTGGCGGCCGCGCCAGGCCCCGAGTTGCATGAGGTGCGAGGGCCCGTTCAACGCTGCTTGCAGCTTTAATTATTAGGGCCCGAGCACGAACCGTGCGAGGACCCTATTGTTTTCCTTAGGATTATTATTATTATTATTATTATTTTTTTTTTTTTTTTTCGCTTGATCGCATTTTTGGGGGCTTTAACATATTCAAAAACTCACCAAATTTGACGTGCACATTCGTCTAGGGGACATTTATGTGTACGCAAAATTTAAACGATGCCCATTGCAAAATGGCGAAATGGCGCCCCCTAGAAAATTTCAATCGGCTCCCACCGGCAGCCCGTTTGACCAAATTCCACGAAATTCGGGGAGGTCGTGTATCATCCCAAGACGCACGAAAATGCGCAGTTGGACTTTTTTCTAAAACCAACAGGAAGCCGGCTATTTTGATTTGAATATTCATTTTTTTACCGATTTTAGCGATTTTCAAGAATTCTCTCAGAGCTATCTCCTCCTAGACAGTTCATTGGATCGGCTTCAAATTTGCCGTGCTGCAACTAGACCACATGATGATCAAAAGTTATTAAAAGATCTTTCCCTCGTTAAACGGTTTGGCCGTCAGGTGGCGGCGAAGTTTGATGTCTCAAAAAAAAAAACCCCAAAAACCCAGAATTGCTATTACTTGGGCGTGAAAGGTCCAATCGGCACAAAACTTGCTGGGTATGATCGTAGTCCCGCCCTGAACACGTCTACATCAAAAAATTCCCCTGTTCTCAAAGCGCCCCCTGCTGGCGACAGGAAAAGTGATTTTTTACACTTTGAGGTGCAGCTCTGAGCACGTTCAGCATATCCAACTCAAATTTGGTCAGAAAGGCCTCAACACGTTGTTAATGCTACATGATGAAGATTGTGACGTATCGTCAAACGGCGTTGCGCCCAGAGGGCGGCGAAGTCGATGCTTCGCCAAAACGTAGGAAAGTGGCCTTAACTTCAGTGTCCTTGGGCATATCTGCCTGAAACTTCACATGTGTGTTAAGAGTCCAGCCCTGACAATGTCATGTGAATTTCGTTGATGGGCGTGGTCAAATGGCTTGGCCACGCCCTTTAAACATCAGCCCCTGCGGCACGTTTCACTGACATGCACGAAAATTGGTACACATATGTATCACATCCAGACGCACAAAAAAGCCTCTTGGACTCAATGGCCACACCCAACAGGAAGTCGGCCATTTTGAATTTAACCACCAGATTGGGCGATTCGCACTCCTTGTACTTTTTCTATCTCCTCCTACATGATTCATCGGATCGGCTTCAAATTTGGCGTGCATCAACTAGACCACTTGATGATCAAAAGTTATCATACGATTTTCCCTATGTTAAACGGTTTGGCTGTCAGGTGGTGGCGAAGTTTGATGTCTCGCCATAAAACACGAAATTAGTATAACTTTGGCATACATTGTCCATTCTTCACCAAACTTCACATGTTTGTTAACAGTCCAGACCTGAATGTATAGTATGAGTTTCATCAATAAGCGTGGCCGTATGGCTTGGCCACACCCCTTAAAGTGCAGCGTCCCCCATAACAACTTTCACCGACATGCACGAAAATCAGTATGCACATGTATCGTGTCCAGACGCACAAAAAAGCCTCTTGCACATATAGGCCACACCCGACAGGAAGTCGGCCATTTTGAAATTTACAGTCATTTTTGGCGTTTTCCACGTGTTGTATTTTAATGATCTCCTCCTCCAGAAATGAATCAATTAACTCCAAAACTGGTGTGTACCATCTACACAAGTGTGTGATCAAAACACATCAAGAGAATTGCTCAGCATGGAACGGTGTGGCTGTGACATGGCGTCGACACTTGATGTCTCACCATGAAACACGATATTGCTATAACATGGGATCTAATGGTCGAATCTGCTCCAAACTTCACATGTATGATAATAGTCCTGGCATGAACACACCCACATGACGCTCAGGAGTCAGAGTCATAGCGCCACCCAGTGGAGACGGGAAGTCGCAACGCATTGGTTCCTACACTGTCCGAAGGAGGCGAACATTCAGCGCCTCGTCTGCCGGCCGACCTCTGGCGACACTGTGGCGGCCGCACCAGGCCCCGAGTTGCGTGGGGTGCTCGGGCCCGTTCAACGCTGCTTGCAGCTTTAATTATTATTATTATTTTTTTTTTTATCCTATGATCGCATTTTTGAGGGCCTGAACGTACTCAAAAAGTCCCAGAATTTTGCACACTCGTCACGTCTGGTGAAAAATTCGATATTTTATGGTCATTACAAAGGGGCGTGACAAAATGGCTCAACGGCGCCCCCTAACAGTTTTCAAAATCAAAGCCCCCTGCTTTAACTTTGTCCGAAGCGTACGAATTTTGGTACACATATGTAGCACGCCGAGACGGACAAAAAAGCCTCTTGGGCCCATGCCCTAAACTCAACAGGAAGTCGGCCATTTTGAATTGAATGTGGAAGTTTCATGTATTTTTGGTCATTTGCAGGGGTCATAAATGAACGAACTCCTCCTAGAGATTTTGTCCGATCGCCTTCAAACTCGGTCTGTCCCACCAACATAAACTGAAGACGAAAAGTTATCAAAAGCTTGTGTTTTCGTCACACCGTGTGACCGTGCCGGGACCTCAAACTTCGTTACAAACAGGAAGTAGTATTATAACGCAGGAAGTAGTTTATTACTCCAACATACATGCTCCAATCTTCCCCAAACTTCACAGGATTGATGACAGTCCTGCTCTGAAGAGATCTACATGTCAATAATTTGTGATTAATATAGCGCCCCCTACTGGCAGTAGAAAATGTCATGTTTTACACTTTGAAGCACATCTCCTCCAAAGTTGAACACATCAACCTCATACTTGGTGAAATTATCCATAAGGCCTTGATGATGCTTTCTATGGAAAACTGTGAATTTTCGTCAAAGGGCGTGACCTTGGCGTGGCGGCCAACTTTGATGTTTCGCCATGATGACCAAAGTAGCTGTAACTTGACTCTACGTGGACATATCTTTCCAAAACTTCACACATATGATAACTGTCCAGCCCTGAAAACATCTATACAGAAATTTTGAATCAGCATCATAGCGCCACCTACTGGCGGCAGAAAGTTACTTTTTTCATTCTTTCATGTCCCTCTTCTACCAGGTTCCCCCGAACCACCTCAATTTTGCAAATACATACTCCCAAGACCTTGTTGATGGTCAAAGCAGAAGCCTTTGAGGTTTCGTCCAACGCTGTCACTGTGGCGCCACCTTATTCGCCATAAAACACGAGGTTGTTTTTGAGGGGCAAGGGACACTCGAAAACTCACGCAACTTGGCACACACATCAGACATCCCAAATTGTGTTGTCTGATGTGATTTTTGTGTTTTCATGTGCCAAGATGGCTCAACGGCGCCCCCTACTCATTTTCAACGTGTTTTGGGCTATAACTCCCAGACCATATGTCACACATTCAAAAACCTCATATCCACAGATTCCCTGAATAGTGCTGAATCACCTGGGCAGGGCCACTCCCATTTCTGCCTATCATGTTTTTCACAACATCGCAAAAACTGGACAACCTACTTTTTCGAACTCCTCCTTAGGGTTTTGTCCGTTCAGCGTGAAACTTGGCAAGTACAGTCTTCGGCTGGACCTGATCTAAAGTTATCAAAGGAATTTTGATTGGTCATAATATGCTCAAATTATTAATGAATAAATTTTTCTAGCTAGCTATAAAAAGGCGAACGGTGGCATATTTCGGTCAAAATAAATGCTAACAACACCAAATCTGAGATCCTTGCTTGATATGTGCCTGTGAGAGAATGAACCAAATTTAGCTAATTTTGGCCACTAGGGGGCGCTGCAAATATGGGAAATTTATATCTGGTAAATGGCTGCACCGATATTTATGAAATTTGGTGAGTATTATGCTGGGCCTGTCCTGACGCCATATCTTGAAGGTAGTCACGACTGGTAAAAGTGGGCGTGGCTTATTACAAGATAAAAAACAAACATTTATTTCAGCCCAAGTATTATGCTGAGGGCTGTGAAATTCACAGGGTATATAGAGAATAGCATACAGACCAACCATAGCAAAAATTGTGCGTCTTCTCCACTAGGTGGCGCTATAAGAGATACAAACGCATTTTGGCCTGTAACTTCCACATTTTAAATCACATCTTCATAAATTTTATATCCACGTGTTCCCTAAATAGTGTCGCATCTTCTGACATAGGCCACGCCCACTCCCACTGCAAATTTCTCTTTGTAATTCACTATACATCAAAAACCTACTTTTTCGAACTCCTCCTAGCATTTAATCTCCATCTTCACAAAACTTTGCACATGCAATCTCCAGACTGGCCTGACCAAAAGTTATCAAAAGAATTTTGCTACTCCAAAAATTAGGCTAGCTAAAAATAAACAGTTTTTTTCTGCTAGCTAAAAAACACATACCTTTGCATATTTTTGTCAAAGTAAAAGATATCAATGTCAAACTCAATTCACTTCTTTCAGACGTCATCCAGACGATCCTAGCCCAATTTGGCAGAAATTAGCCAATAGGGGGCGCTATAATCAGAGAAAAATCAAGTGACATAAAATTCATCGATTCGCATGAAATTTGGCGAGCATGATGTGGAGTCACTCCTGAGGCCAGCTGTAAAGCTTGGTGATGTTTGGTCACCGTGGCAACGCCTTATTCGCCATAAAACACGAAGTTGTTTTTGACGGGTAAGGGATGCTTGTAATGTCATGAAACTTGACACACATATGACAGGATCCAATAAGCATTTTCTGATGTGATTTTTCGGCTCTGATATGCCAACATGGCTCAACAGCGCCCCCTACAAATTTTCTACGAAACAGCCCCCGAAGCTGGTTTGACCTACATCTATGAAACTTGGTACGCACATGCATCACTGAAAGACGTATAAAAAAGCCTCTTGCAGCCATGTGCCAAACCCAACAGGAAGTCGGCCAATTTGAATTTGCTTGTAACTGGTTTGCAACTTCACCATACATGTTCCAATCTTCCGCAAACTTCACAGGATTGATGACAATCCTGCCCTGAATACATCTATATGCCAATACTTGGTTATTAGTACAGCGCCACCTACTGGCAAAATTACATGTCTTCATATGATTTGAGGGATATGACGTCCTGCGTAAGGGATCTGCCGTGAACAGGAATGAAGGGCGGCATGAGCCGGCGTCCTGCCAGCACCCTCGAGTTGCGTGAAGGTGCGAGGGCCCGTTCAATGCTGCTTGCAGCTTTAATTAGGGCCCGAGCACGTACCGTGCGAGGACCCTATTGTTTTCCTTAGGATTATTAGGGCCCGAGCACCAAGCGGTGCGAGGACCCTATTGAAATGCAAGGAATTATTATTATTATTATTATTATTATTATTATTATTCTTATCCGAAATCAACTGCCTTTTTGGGGGCCGTAACATACTCGAAAACTCATGAAACTTCACAGACTCGTCAAAAGTGGTGAAAATTTACGTATGGTAGGGGTTTCATGACAACTTGCATAAAATTGGCTCAGTAGCGCCCCCTACTAATTTTCAACATGTTTTGGGCTATAACTCCCAGACCATACGTCGCACATTCACAAACCTCATATCATCAGATTCCCTGAATAGTGCTGAATCACCTGGGTGGGGCCACGCCCATTTCCGTCTTAAATTTTTTGCGCAAAATCACGAAAACTGGAAAACCTATTTTTTCGAACTCCTCCTTGGGGTTTTGTCCGTTCAGCGTGAAACTTGGCAAGTACAGTCTGCAGCTGGACCTGATCTAAAGTTATCAAAGGAATTTTGATTGGTGACAATATGCGTAAATTATTAACGAATAAATTTTTCTAGCTAGCTATAAGAAGGCGAACTGTGGCATATTTCGGTCAAAATAAATGCTAACAACACCAAATCTGAGATCCTTGCTTGACATGTGACTGTGAAGGTGTGAGCCAAATTTGGCTAATGTTGGCCACTAGGGGGCGCTGCAAATATGGGAAATTTATATCTCGTAAATGGCTGCACCGATTTTTACGAAATTTGGTGAGTATGATGCTGGGCCCCTCCCGAGGCCATATCGTGAAGTTAGTCATGACTGGTCAAAGTGGGCGTGGCTTATTACAAGATAAAAAACAAACATTGATTTCAGCTCAAGTATTACGCTGAGGGCTGTGAAATTCACAGGGTATATATAGAATAGCATCCAGACCACCCATAGCAACAATTGTCTGTCTACTCCACTAGGTGGCGCTATAATGGATGCAAACGCATTTTGGCCTGTAACTTCCACATTTTACATCACATCTTCATAAACCTTATATCCACGTGTTCCCTAAATAGAGTCGCATCTTCTGACATAGGCCACGCCCACTCCCATAGCATATTCCTCTTTGTAAGTTACTACACATCAAAAACCTACTTTTTCGAACTCCTCCTAGCGTTTAAGTCACATCTTCACGAAACTTTGCACATACAATCTCCAGACATGCCTGACCAAAAGTTATCAAAAGAATTTTCCTACTCCAAAAAATGCGCTAGCTAAAAATAAACAGTTTTTATCTGCTAGCTGAAAAACACATACCTTTGCTTATTTTTGTCAAAGTAAAAGATATCAATATCAAACTCAAGTCACTTCTTTCAGACGCCATCCAGACACTCTGTGCCAAATTTGGCAGAAATTGGCCAATAGGGGGCGCTATAATCACAGAAAAATCAAGTGACATGAAAATTCATCGATTCGCACGAAATTTGGCGAGCGTGATGTGGAGTCACTCCTGATGCCAGCTGTAAAGCTTGGTGATGTTTGGTCACCGTGGCCACGCCTTATTCGCCATAAAACACGAAGTTGTTTTTGAGGGGTAAGGGATGCTTGTAAAGTCATGAAATTTTGGCACACATATGATTAGGTGCGATTTGTGTTGCCTGATGTGACTTTTGTGCTTTGATGTGCCAACATGGCTCAACAGTGCCCCCTACAAATTTTCTACGAAGCAGCCCCCGGAGCTGGTTTGACCTACAGCTATGAAAGTTGGTACGCACGTGCATCACTGCAAGACATACAGAAAAACCTCTTGCAGCCATGTGCCAAACCCAACAGGAAGTCCGCCATTTTGAATTAGCTTGTAACTGGTTCGCAACTTCACCATACATGTTCCAAACTTCCTCAAATTTCAAAGAATTGATGACAGTCCTGCCCTGAACACATCTATACGCCAACACTTGGTTATTAGTACGGCGCCACCTACTGGCAAAATTACATGTATTCGTATGATTTGAGGGATATGACGTGTAAGTCCTGCGTGAGGGGTCAACCTTCGACAGGAATGAACGGCGGCGTGAGCCGGCGTCCTGCCAGCGCCCTCGAGTTGTGTGAAGGTGCGAGGGCCCGTTCAATGCTGCTTGCAGCTTTAATTAGGGCCCGAGCACGTACCGTGCGAGGACCCTATTGTTTTCCTTAGGATTATTATTATTATTATTATTATTTTTTTTTTTTTTTTTTTTTTCCGCGACTTTAAACGCATTTTTGGGGGCTTTAACATATTCAAAAACTCACCAAATTTGGCATGCACATTCGTCTTGGTGAAAATTTATGTGTACGCAAAATTTAAAAGATGCCCGTTGCAAAATGGCGAAATGGCGCCCCCTAGAAAATTTCAATCGGCTCCCACCGGCAGCCCGTTTGACCAAATTCCACGAAATTCGGGGAGGTCGTGTATCATCCCAAGACGCACGAAAATGCGCACTTGGACTTTTTTCTAAAACCAACAGGAAGCCGGCTATTTTGATTTGAATATTCATTTTTTTACCGATTTTGGCGATTTCCAAGAAATCTCTCAGAGCTATCTCCTCCTACACGCTTCATTGGATCGGCTTCAAATTTGGCGTGATGGAACTAGACCACTTGATGATCAAAAGTTATCATACGATTTTCCCTACGTTAAACGGTTTGGCCGTCAGGTGGCGGCGAAGTTTGACGTCTCGCCAAAAAAAACCCCCAAAAAACAAAAGTGCTATTACTTGGGCATGAAAAGTCCGATCGGCACAAAACTTGCTGGGTATGGTCGTAGTCTGGCCTTCATCACGCCAACATCAAAAAATTCCCCCGTTCTCCAAAAGCCCCCTGCTGGCGACAGGAAAAGCGATGTTTTAGACTTTGAGGTGCTACTCTCAGCACGTTCAGTATATCCAACTCAAAATTGGTCAGAAAGGCCTCAACACGTTGGTAATGCTACATGATGAAGATTTGTGACGTTTCGCCGAACGGTGTTCCGCCCACAGGGCGGCGAAGTCAACGGTTCGCCAAAACGCAGTTAAGTGGCCTTAACTTCAGTGTCCTTGGTCATATCTGCCTGAAACTTCACATGTGTGTTAACAGTCCAGCCCTGAACATGTGATATGAATTTCGTTGATGGGCGTGGCCAAATGGCTTGGCCACACCCTTTAAACATCAGCCCCTACGGCACGTTTCACCGACATGCATGAAAATTGGTACACATATGTATCACATCCAGACGCACAAAAAAGCCTCTTGGACCCATTGGCTACACCCAACAGGAAGTCAGCCATTTTGAATTTGACGCCAGATTGGGCGATTCGCACTCCTCGTACTTTTTCTATCTCCTCCTACATGATTCATCGGATCGGCTTCAAATTTGGCGTGCATCAACTAGACCACTTGATGATCAAAAGTTATCATACGATTTTCCCTATGTTAAACGGTTTGGCTGTCAGGTGGCGGCGAAGTTTGACGTCTCGCCAAAAAAACCCCAAAAAACAAAAGTGCTATTACTTGGGCATGATAAGTCCGATCGGCACAAAACTTGCTGGGTATGATCGTAGTCCGGCCTTCATCACGCCAACATCAAAAAATTCCCCCGTTCTCAAAGTGCCACCTGCTGGCGACAGGAAAAGCGATGTTTTAGACTTTGAGGTGCTACTCTCAGCACGTTCAGTATATCCAACTCAAAATTGGTCAGAAAGGCCTCAACACGATGGTAATGCTACATGATGAAGATTTGTGACGTATTGCCGAACGGCGTTCCGCCCACAGGGCGGTGAAGTCAACGGTTCGCCAAAACGCAGTTAAGTGGCCTTAACTTCAGTGTCCTTGGTCATATCTGCCTGAAACTTTACATGTGTGTTAACAGTCCAGCCCTGAACATGTGATATGATGGGCGTGGCCAAATGGCTTGGCCACACCCATACGTTTCACTGACATGCAGGAAAATTGGTACACATATGTATCACATCCAGACGCACAAAAAAGTCTCTTGGACCCGTTGGCCAAACCCAAGAGGAAGTCGGCCATTTTGAATTTAATGGTCATTTTTGGCGTTTTCCACGTGTTGTATTTTAATGAACTCCACCTACAGGATGCATCAGAACAACTTCAAAATCATTGTGTGCCATCTAGACAAAGGTGTAATCAAAACTTATAAGCAGATTTTTGCATCGTGAAACGGTTTGGCCGTCAGGTGGCGGCGAAGTTTGATGTCTCGCCATAAAACACGAAATTAGTATAACTTTGGCATACATTGTCCATTCTTCACCAAACTTCACATGTTTGTTAACAGTCCAGACCTGAATGTATAGCATGAGTTTCATCAATAAGCGTGGCCGTATGGCTTGGCCACGCCCCTTAAAGTGCAGCTTCCCCCATAACAACTTTCACCGACGTGCACGAAAATCAGTATGCACATGTATCGTGTCCAGACGCACAAAAAAGCCTCTTGCACATATAGGCCACACCCGACAGGAAGTCGGCCATTTTGAAATTTACAGTCATTTTTGGCGTTTTCCACATGTTGTATTTTAATGATCTCCTCCTCCAGAAATGAATCAATTAACTCCAAAACTGGTGTGTACCATCTACACAAGTGTGTGATCAAAACATATTAAGAGAATTGCTCAGCATGGAACGGTGTGGCTGTGACATGGCGTCGACACTTGATGTCTCACCATGAAACACGATATTGCTATAACATGGGATCTAATGGTCGAATCTGCTCCAAACTTCACATGTATGATAATAGTCCTGGCATGAACACACCCACATGACGCTCAGGAGTCAGAGTCATACCGCCACCCAGTGGAGACGGGAAGTCGCAACGCATTGGTTCCTACACTGTCCGAAGGAGGCGAACATTCAGGGCCTCGTCTGCCAGTCGACCTCTGGCGACACGGTGGCGGCCGCGCCAGGCCCCGAGTTGCGTGGGGTGCGAGGGCCCGCTCAACGCTGCTTGCAGCTTTAATTATTATTATTTTTTTTTTTTTTTTTTTTCCGCGACTTTAAACGCATTTTTGGGGGCTTTAACATATTCGAAAACTCACCAAATTTGGCATGCACATTCGTCTTGGTGAAAATTTATGTGTACGCAAAATTTAAATGATGCCCGTTGCAAAATGGCGAAATGGCGCCCCCTAGAAAATTTCAATCAGCTCCCACTGGCAGCCCGTTTGACCAAATTCCACGAAATTCGGGGAGGTCGTGTATCATCCCAAGACGCACGAAAATGCGCAGTTGGACTTTTTTCTAAAACCAACAGGAAGCCGGCTATTTTGATTTGAATATTCATTTTTTTACCGATTTTGGCGATTTCCAAGAATTCTCTCAGAGCTATCTCCTCCTACACGGTTCATTGGATCAGCTTCAAATTTGGCGTGCTGGAACTAGACCACTTGATGATCAAAAGTTATCATACGATTTTCCCTACGTTAAACGGTTTGGCCGTCAGGTGGCGGCGAAGTTTGACGTCTCGCCAAAACCCCCCCCCCCAAAAAAAAGTGCTGTTACTTGGGCATGATAAGTCCGATCGGCACAAAACTTGCTGGGTATGATCGTAGTCCGGCCTTCATCACGCCAACATCAAAAAATTCCCCCGTTCTCAAAGCGCCCCCTGCTGGCGACAGGAAAAGCGATGTTTTAGACTTTGAGGTGCTACTCTCAGCAAGTTCAGTATATCCAACTCAAAATTGGTCAGAAAGGCCTCAACACGTTGGTAATGCTACATGATGAAGATTTGTGACGTATCGCCGAACGGCGTTCCGCCCACAGGGCGGCGAAGTCAACGCTTCGCCAAAACGCAGTTAAGTGGCCTTAACTTCAGTGTCCTTGGTCATATCTGCCTGAAACTTCACATGTGTGTTAACAGTCCAGCCCTGAACATGTGATATGAATTTCGTTGATGGGCGTGGCCAAATGGCTTGGCCACACCCTTTAAACATCAGCCCCTACGGCACGTTTCACCGACATGCATGAAAATTGGTACACATATGTATCACATCCAGACGCACAAAAAAGCCTCTTGGACCCATTGGCTACACCCAACAGGAAGTCAGCCATTTTGAATTTGACGCCAGATTGGGCGATTTGCACTCCTCATACTTTTTCTATCTCCTCCTACATGATTCATCGGATCGGCTTCAAATTTGGCGTGCATCAACTAGACCACTTGATGATCAAAAGTTATCATACGATTTTCCCTATGTTAAACGGTTTGGCTGTCAGGTGGCGGCGAAGTTTGACATCTCGCCAAAAAAACCCCAAAAAACAAAAGTGCTATTACTTGGGCATGATAAGTCCGATCGGCATAAAACTTGCTGGGTATGATAGCAGTTAGGCCTTCATCACGCCAACATCAAAAAATTCCCCCGTTCTCAAAGCGTCCCCTGCTGGCAACAGGAAAAGCGATATTTTAGACTTTGAGGTGCTACTCTCAGCACGTTCAGTATATCCAACTCAAAATTGGTCAGAAAGGCCTCAACACGTTGGTAATGCTACATGATGAAGATTTGTGACGTATCGCCGAACGGCGTTCCGCCCACAGGGCGGCAAAGTCAACGGTTCTCCAAAACGCAGTTAAGTGGCCTTAACTTAAGTGTCCTTGGTCATATCTACCTGAAACTTTACATGTGTGTTAACAGTCGAGCCCTGAACATGTGATATGAATTTCGTTGATGGGCGTGGCCAAATGGCTTGGCCACACCCTTTAAACATCAGCCCCTGCGGCACGTTTCACTGACATGCATGGTACACATATGTATCACATCCAGACGCACAAAAAAGTCTCATGGACCCATTGGCCAAACCCAACAGGAAGTCGGCCATTTTGAATTTAATGGTCATTTTTGGCGTTTTCCACGTGTTGTATTTTAATGAACTCCACCTACAGGATGCATCAGAACAACTTCAAAATCATTGTGTGCCATCTAGACAAAGGTGTAATCAAAACTTATAAGCAGATTTTTGCATCGTGAAACGGTTTGGCCGTCAGGTGGCGGCGAAGTTTGATGTCTCGCCATAAAACACGAAATTAGTATAACTTTGGCATACATTGTCCATTCTTCACCAAACTTCACATGTTTGTTAACAGTCCAAACCTGAATGTATAGTATGAGTTTCATCAATAAGCGTGGCCGTATGGCTTGGCCACGCCCCTTAAAGTGCAGCATCCCCCATAACAACTTTCACCGACGTGCACGAAAATCAGTATGCACATGTATCGTGTCCAGACGCGCAAAAAAGCCTCTTGCACATATAGGCCACACCCGACAGGAAGTCGGCCATTTTTAAATTTACAGTCATTTTTGGCGTTTTCCACGTGTTGTATTTTAATGATCTCCTCCTCCAGAAATGAATCAATTAACTCCAAAACTGGTGTGTACCATCTACACAAGTGTGTGATCAAAACACATCAAGAGAATTGCTCAGCATGGAACGGTGTGGCTGTGACATGGCGTCGACACTTGATGTCTCACCATGAAACACGACATTGCTATAACATGAGATCTAATGGTCTAATCTGCTCCAAACTTCACATGTATGATAATAGTCCTGGCATGAACACACCCACATGACGCTCAGGAGTCAGAGTCATAGCGCCACCCAGTGGAGACGGGAAGTCGCAACGCATTGGTTCCTACACTGTCCGAAGGAGGCGAACATTCAGCGCCTCGTCTAACGGTCGACCTCTGGCGACACGGTGGCGGCCGCGCCAGGCCCCGAGTTGCGTGGGGTGCGAGGGCCCGTTTATCGCTGCTTGCAGCTTTAATTAGGGACCGAGCCCGTAGGGCAAGGACCCTATTGAAATTGCAGCGCACAAAATCAGGAAAAGAGCCGGTCAGAGGGTCCTACAGCGCTCCACGTCGAGAAAAGTCGTCGCCGAAGGCGACGACCTACATCCTCATTGAATTCTGAGCGCAGGGATGTATAGTGTCGGCGCCTTCGGCGACGACACTACTGTTATTGCTGTGTTTATTAGGGACCGAGCCCGTAGGGCAAGGACCCTATTGAAATTGCAAAGCACAAAATCATGAAAAGAGCCGGTCAGAGGGTCCTACAGCGCTCCACGTCGAGAAAAGTCGTCGCCAAAGGCGACGACCTAAATCCTCATTGCATTTCGAGCGCAGGGATATATAGTGTCGTCGCCGAAGGCGACGACACTATTGTTTTTGCTAAGTTTATTATTATTATTATTCTTCTTCTTCCGCCGCCTCTTTGAACCCAAATTTGACCCCCTAAACATGCTCGAAAACTCACCAAAATTGGCAGGCATATCCGGCCTGGCGAAAAATTTGATAAAATGAAAAAATTAACCCCAAAAATGCCAAAATGGGCTCTCTAGCGCCACCTAGGCGTCTGGGGACACCAAAATCGCCCACTACGGCCTGTAGGAATGTCGTAGAAAGATCAAACAAAAACCGGCTTGTTCGTCTCATCAAGACCTACAAATCACGCGCTGATACCCATGACCTAAATCAAACAGGAAGTGAGCTATTTGCCCTTTCACAGTAAAATTTCGCCTGAAAATGAGCCTTTTAAAAAAAATATCTCCTCCGAGGCCGTTTATCGTAACCACCTGAATATTGCTCAGGTGACAGTTCACACCCTGATGAAAAAAAGTTATTCGTAACTTTTTCATTACTGGCCCGGTTTTCATTTTATACGCTCTCAAAGCGCCCGACGCACACACATTTTGAAAATCCTCGAAATTTCTCCCATAGGAAATGAATGGGAGAAGAGAAGAAAATCACCAACACTCGGTGTTAAACAACCCTTAATAACATTGGCATGGTTTCAGCTACAGACTCCATTAAAACTGGAAAACGTTGCCGCAGTTCTCGTCTATTCACACATGTTCTCACTTTTTTTGTATCTGTTACGGTTTTTGCTCAGTGCCTCCAAAAGTACCATGAGCAAATCAGGCGAAATTTGGAGTTTATAATGGGTGTCTATGAGACGGAATGTTTGCCGCTAGAGTGCGGAGCTACTCTGAAAACTGTCCAAAAAACTTTTTGAAACTGCTCCTACGGGCACATACTTTAAGCTAGACACACCATTGTCTCAAAAGTAGTAGAGATATTTGTCCTGATTCATAAAAGTGTCTCCTTTTCACACTGACGGGAACAGAATTTGAACTGTGCACCTCCAAAGACAATGAGACCCCTCCTTCTCTCCCATCCGCTCCAATACATTTTCTGACTGCTGATCTCAGGAGAAAAGCTTAACTGCCTTCATGTTTAACTCGCTAAAATATCCATATTTCTGCGTCTTCCTGGAAAATAAGCACATCACAACGATCCCCACGTTCTTCCGGTCGTCACCATATCTTTCTTTCATTCGTAGCTGAAACGGTGTGGTCACCAGAGCGATTTGTTCGACGTGTCGCTTTTTGGCCACAGACTGAAGAAAATGCTGTGTCACTGACCTACTTTCAGCTGCACCTGTGTGTCTCTCCTCTGTTCTGTGTTGCTGTGACGACCACTGCCTTTGATTGACAGCTGCTCATCAAGCATCACACTGTGGATTGGATACAGTCTAATGTCTATTGGCTACACCAGGGCTTCTCTCATATTAGTCCCGCCCTGAAGTTTACATGGTGTGCCTATATTTCATGTACAATCAGCCGTTAATATGTCAGCCGTCACACTTAGCTGTACCGCCATAAAACAGGAAGTAGTTTATAACTCCAGCATACATGGTCGTATCTTCCCCAAACTTCACAGGATTAATGACAGGCCCGCCCTGAACACATCCATGTGTCAATAGTTGGGATTACACGCAGCGCCCCCTAGTGGCAACAGGAAGTACGTCTTTTCACACACTTTGCCTTGGATTTACCCAAAATTTACATACTGTGGTCTGTACCTCGTGTACATTAAAACTTTCACATGTCAGGCGTCACACTAAGTGTACCGCCACAAAACAGGAAGTAGTTTATATCTCCGGCATACATGCTCCAATCTTCCTCAAACTTCACAGGATTGCTAACCATCCATCTACAGGCCGAAACGAGCAACGGGCAAGGGGCTAGGGGCAACGGGCAATGGGCAACGGGCAACGCGGCGTGGGTGCGAGGTCCCGCAAAACGCTGCTTGCAGCTTTAATTATTATTATTCTTTTTTCTCCCGCAACTTTGGCCCCAAATTTGACCCCCTAAACATGCTCGAAAACTCACCAAAATTGGCACGCCTGCCTGCGAAAAATTGACAAAATCAGACCATGTAAAAATTAACCCCAAAAATGCCAAAATGGGCCTCTCTAGCGCCACCTAGGCACTAAAAGGTGCCCAAAACTGCACAAAAATGCCCACTACGGCCCGTAGGAATGACGTAGAAAGATCAAACAAAAACCGGCTTGTTCGTCTCATCAAGACCTACAAATCACGCGCTGATACCCCTGACCTAAATCCAACAGGAAGTGAGTTATTTGCCCTTTCAAAATAAGATTTCGCCTGAAAATGAGCCTTCTCCAAAAACTATCTTCTCCGAGGCCGTTTATCGTAACGACCTGAATGTTGCTCAGGTGACAGTTCACACCCTTATGAAAAAAAGTTCTGCGTAATTTTTTCATTACTGGCCCGGTTTTCATTTTATACGCTCTCAAAGCGCCCGACGCACACACATTTTGAAAATCCTCGAAATTTCTCCCATAGGAAATGAATGGGAGAAGAGAAGAAAATCACCAACACTCGCTGTTAAACAAAGTTTAATAACATTGGCATGCTTTCAGCTACAGACTCCATTAAAACTGGAAAATGTTGCCGCAGTTCTCGTCTATTCACACATGTTCTCATTTTTTTTGTATCTGTTACGGTTTTTGCTGAGTGCCTCCAAAAGTACCATGAGCAAATCAGGCGAAATTTGGAGTTTATAATGGATGTCTATGAGACGGAATGTTTGCCGCTAGAGTGCGGAGCTGCTCTGAAAACTGTCCAAAAAACTTTTTGAAACTGCTCCTACGGGCACATACTTTAAGCTAGACACACCATTGTCTCAAAAGTAGTAGAGATTTTTGTCCTGATTCATAAAAGTGTCTCCTTTTCACACTGACGGGAACAGAATTTGAACTGTGCGTCCTCCAAAGACAATGAGAACCCTCCTTCTCTCCCATCCGCTCCAATGCATTTTCTGACTGCTGATCTCAGGAGAAAAGCTTAACTGCCTTCATGTTTAACTCGCTAAAATATCCATATTTCTACGTCTACATTGAAAATAAGCACATCACAACGATCCTCACGTTCTTCCGGTCGTCACCATATCTTTCTTTCATTCGTAGCTGAAACAATGTGGTCACCAGAGAGATTTGTTCGACGTGTCGCTTTTTGGCCACAGACTGAAGAAAATGCTGTGTCACTGACCTACTTTCAGCTGCACCTGTGTGTCTCTCCTCTGTTCTGTGTTGCTATGACGACCACTGCCTTTGATTGACAGCTGCTCATCAAGCATCACACTGTGGATTGGATACAGTCTAATGTCTATTGGCTACACCAGGGCTTCTCTCATATTAGTCCCGCCCTGAAATTTACATGGTGTGGCCTATATTTCATGTACAATCAGCCGTTAATATGTCAGCCGTCACACTGAGCTGTACCGCCATAAAACAGGAAGTAGTTTATAACTCCAGTATACATGCTCCAATCTTCCCCAAACTTCACAGGATTGATGACAGCCCCGCCCTGAACACACCCATGTGTCAATATTTGGGATTACACACAGTGCCCCCTAGTGGCAACAGGAAGTACGTCGTTTCACACACTTTTCCTTGGATTTACCCAAAATTTACATACTGTGGTCTGTACCTCGTGTACATTAAAACTTTCACATGTCAGGCGTCACACTAAGTGTACCGCCACAAAACAGGAAGTAGTTTATATCTCCGGCATACATGCTCCAATCTTCCTCAAACTTCACAGGATTGCTAACCATCCATCTACAGGCCGAAACGAGCAACGGGCAAGGGGCTAGGGGCAACGGGCAATGGGCAACGGGCAACGGGCGACGCGGCGTGGGTGCGAGGTCCCGCAAAACGCTGCTTGCAGCTTTAATTAGGGACCGAGCCCGTAGGGCAAGGACCCTATTGAAATTGCAGCGCACAAAATCAGGAAAAGAGCCGGTCAGAGGGTCCAACAGCGATCCACATCGAGAAAAGTCGTCGCCGAAGGCGACGACCTAAATCCTCATTGCATTCTGAGCGCAGGGATATATAGTTCGGCGACGACACTACTGTTATTGCTAAGTTTATTATTATTATTATTAGGGACCGAGCCCGTAGGGCAAGGACCCTATTGAAATTGCAGCGCACAAAATCAGGAAAAGAGCCGGTCAGAAGGTCCTACAGCGCTCCCCTGCGAGAAAAGTCGTCGCCGAAGGCGACGACCTACATCCTCATTGCATTTGGAGCGCAGGGATGCGTAGTGTCGTCGCCGAAGGCGACGACACTACTGTTATTGCTAAGTTTATTATTATTAGGGACCGAGCCCGTAGGGCAAGGACCCTATTGAAATTGCAGCGCACAAAATCACGAAAAGAGCCGGTCAGAAGGTCCTAAAACGTTACACATCGAGAAAAGTCGTCGCCGAAGGCGACGACCTAAATCCTCATTGCATTTGGAGCGCAGGGATATATAGTGTCGTCGCCGAAGGCGACGACACTACTGTTTTTGCTCCGTTTATTATTATTATTATTATTCTTTTTTCTCCCGCAACTTTGGCCCCAAATTTGACCCCCTAAACATGCTCGAAAACTCACCAAAATTGGCACGCCTGCCTAAAAAGTGACACAAAATCAGACCATGTAAAAATTAACCCCAAAAATGCCAAAATGGGCTCTCTAGCGCCACCTAGGCACTAAAAGGTGCCCAAAACTGCACAAAATTGCCCACTACGGCCCGTGGGAATGACGTAGAAAGATCAAACAAAAACCGGCTTGTTCGTCTCATCAAGACCTACAAATCACGCGCTGATACCCCTGACCTAAATCAAACAGGAAGTGAGTTATTTGCCCTTTCAAAATAAGATTTCGGCTGAAAATGAGCCTTTTCCAAAAACTATCTCCTCTGAGGCCGTTTATCGTAGCGACCTGAATGTTGCTCAGGTGACAGTTCACACCCTAATGAAAAAAAGTACTGAGTAACTTTTTCATTACTGGCCCGGTTTTCATTTTATACGCTCTCAAAGCGCCCGACGCACACACATTTTGAAAATCCTCGAAATTTCTCCCATAGGAAATGAATGGGAGAAGAGAAGAAAATCACCAACGCTCGGTGTTAAACAAAGTTTAATAACATTGGCATGCTTTCAGCTACAGACTCCTTTAAAACTGTAAAATGTTGCCGCGGTTCTCGTCTATTCACACATGTTCTCATTTTTTTTGTATCTGTTACGGTTTTTGATCAGTGCCTCCAAAAGCACCATGAGTAAATCTGGAGAAATTCTGAGTTTATAATGGGTGTCTATGCGACGGAATGTTTGCCGCTAGAGTGCGGAGCTGCTGTGAAAACTGTCCAAAAAACTTTTTGAAACTGCTCCTACGGGCACATACTTTAAGCTAGACACACCATTTTTTCTAAAGTAGTAGAGATTTTTGTCCTGATTCATAAAAGTGTCTCCTTTTCACACTGACGGGAACAGAATTTGAACTGTGCGCCTCCAAAGACAATGAGAACCCTCCTTCTCTCCCATCCGCTCCAATGTATTTTCTGACTGCTGATCTCAGGAGAAAAGCTTAACTGCCTTCATGTTTAACTCGCTAAAATATCCATATTTCTGCGTCTACCTGGAAAATAAGGACATCACAGTAATCCCCACGTTCTTCTGGTCGTCACCATATCTTTCTTTTATTCGTAGCTGAAACGGTGTGGTCACCAGAGCAATTTGTTCGACGTGTCGCTTTTTGGCCACAGACTGAAGAAAATGCTGTGTCACTGACCTACTTTCAGCTGCACCTGTGTGTCTCTCCTCTGTTCTGTGTTGCTATGACGACCACTGCCTTTGATTGACAGCTGCTCATCAAGCATCACACTGTTGATTGGATACAGTCTAATGTCTATTGGCTACACCAGGGCTTCTCTCATATTAGTCCCGCCCTGAAATTTACATGGTGTGGCCTATATTTCATGTACAATCAGCCGTTAATATGTCAGCCGTCACACTTAGCTGTACCGCCATAAAACAGGAAGTAGTTTATAACTCCAGCATACATGCTCCAATCTTCCCCAAACTTCACAGGATTGATGACAGCCCCGCCCTGAACACATCCATGTGTCAGTATTTGGGATTACACATATCGCCCCCTAGTGGCAACAGGAAGTACGTGTTTTCACACACTTTTCCTTGGATTTACCCAAAATTTACATACTGTGGTCTGTACCTCCTGTACATTAAAACTTTCACATGTCAGGCATGACACTAAGTGTACCGCCACAAAACAGGAAGTAGTTTATATCTCCGGCATACATGCTCCAATCTTCCCCAAACTTCACAGGATTGCTAACCGTCCAGCTACAGGCCGAAACGGGCAACGGGCAAGGGGCTAGGGGCAATGGGCAACGGGCAACGGGCAACGCGGCGTGGGTGCGAGGTCCCGCAAAACGCTGCTTGCAGCTTTAATTATTCTTTATTTTTCCGCAACTTTGGGCCCAAATTTAACTCCCTAAACATGCTCGAAAACTCACCAAAATTGGCACACCTGCCTAAAAAGTGACACAAAATCAGACTATGTAAAAATTAACCCCAAAAATGCCAAAATGGGCTCTCTAGCGCCACCTAGGTACACAAAATCGCCTGTTACGGCCCGTAGGAATGTCGTAGAAAGATCAAACAAAAACCGGCTTGTTCGTCTCATCAAGACCTACAAATCACGCGCTGATACCCATGACCTAAATCCGACAGGAAGTGAGTTATTTGCCCTTTCACAATAAAATTTCACCTAATTTTGGGTGAAAATGTGCGTCTTTCAAAAAAATATCTCCTCCGAGGCCGTTTATCGTAACCACCTGAATGTTGCACAGGTGACAGTTCACACCCTTATGAAAAAAAGTTATTCGTAACTTTTTCATTACTGGCCCGGTTTTCATTTTATACGCTCTCAAAGCGTGCAACGCACACACATTTTGAAAATCCTCGAAATTTCTCCCATAGGAAATGAATGGGAGAAGAGAAGAAAATCACCAACACTCAGTGTTAAACAACCCTTAATAACTCTGGCATGCTTTCAGCTACAGACTCCATTAAAACTGTAAAATGTTGCCGCAGTTCTCGTCTATTCACACATGTTCTCATTTTTTTTGTATCCTTTACGGTTTTTGATCAGTGCCTCCAAATGTACCATGAGTAAATCAGGCGAAATTTGGAGTTTATAATGGGTGTCTATGAGACGGAATGTTTGCCGCTAGAGTGTGGAGCTGCTCTGAAAACTGTCCAAAAAACTTTTTGAAACTGCTCCTACGGGCACATACTTTAAGCTAGACACACCATTTTTTCTAAAGTAGTAGAGATTTTTGTCCTGATTCATAAAAGTGTCTCCTTTTCACACTGACGGGAACAGAATTTGAACTGTGCTCCTCCAAAGACAATGAGCACCCTCCATGTCTCCCATCCGCTCCAATGCATTTTCTGACTGCTGATCTCAGGAGAAAAGCTTAACTGCCTTCATGTTTAACTCGCTAAAATATCCATATTTCTGTGTGTACGTGGAAAATAAGCACATCACAACGATCCCCACGTTCTTCCGGTCATCACCATATCTTTCTTTCATTCGTAGCTGAAACGGTGTGGTCACCAGAGCGATTTGTTCGACGTGTCGCTTTTTGGCCACAGACTGAAGAAAATGCTGTGTCACTGACCTACTTTCAGCTGCATCTGTGTGTCTCTCCTCTGTTCTGTGTTGCTATGACGACCACTGCCTTTGATTGACAGCTGCTCATGAAGCATCACACTGTGGATTGGATCCAGTCTAATGTCTATTGGCTACACCAGGGCTTCTCTCATATTAGTCCCGCCCTGAAATTTACATGGTGTGGCCTATATTTCATGTACAATCAGCTGTTACTATGTCAGCTGTCACACTTAGCTGTACCGCCATAAAACAGGAAGTAGTTTATAACTCCAGCACACATGCTCCAATCTTCCCCAAACTTCACAGGATTGATCACAGCCCCGCCCTGAACACACCCATGTGTCAATATTTGGGATTACACACAGTGCCCCCTAGTGGCAACAGGAAGTACGTCTTTTCACACACTTTTCCTTGGATTTACCCAAAATTTACATACTGTGGTCTGTACCTCGTGTACATTAAAACTTTCACAAGTCAGGTGTCACACTAAGTGTACCGCCACAAAACAGGAAGTAGTTTATATCTCCGGCATACATGCTCCAATCTTCCTTAAACTTCACAGGATTACTAACCGTCCAGCTACAGGCCGAAACGGGCAACGGGCAAGGGGCTAGGGGCAACGGGCAACGGGCGTGGGTGCGAGGTCCCGCAAAACGCTGCTTGCAGCTTTAATTTTTCTTTTTTTTCCCGCAACTTTGGGCCCAAATTTGACCCCCTAAACATGCTCGAAAACTCACCAAAATTGGCACACCTGCCTAAAAAGTGACACAAAATCAGACTATGTAAAAATTAACCCCAAAAATGCCAAAATGGGCTCTCTAGCGCCACCTAGGTACACAAAAATGCCCATTACGGCCCGTAGGAATGTCGTACAAAGATCAAACAAAAACTGGCTTGTTCGTCTCATCAAGACCTACAAATCACGCGCTGATACCCCTGACCTAAATCAAACAGGAAGTGAGTTATTTGCCCTTTCACAATAAGATTTTGCCTGAAAATGTGCGTTTTTCAAAAAATATCTCCTCCGAGGCCGTTTATTGTACCCACCTGAATGTTGCACAGGTGACAGTTCACACCCTTATGAAAAAAAGTTATTCGTAACTTTTTCATTACTGGCCCGGTTTTCATTTTATACGCTCTCAAAGCGTGCAACGCACACACATTTTGAAAATCCTCGAAATTTCTCCCATAGGAAATGAATGGGATCGAGGGAGAAAGTCACCAACACTCGCTGTTAAACAACCCTTAATAACATTGGCATGGTTTCAGCTACAGACTCCATTAAAACTGTAAAATGTTGCCGCAGTTCTCGTCTATTCACACATGTTCTCATTTTTTTTGTATCTGTTACGGTTTTTGCTCAGTGCCTCCAAATGTACCATGAGCAAATCAGGTGAAATTTGGAGTTTATAATGGGTGTCTATGAGACGGAATGTTTGCCGCTAGAGTGCGGAGCTGCTCTGAAAACTGTCCAAAAAACTTTTTGAAACTGCTCCTACGGGCACATACTTTAAGCTAGACACACCATTTTTTCTAAAGTAGTAGTGATTTTTGTCCTGATTCATAAAAGTGTCTCCTTTTAACACTGACGGGAACCGAATTTGAACTGTGCTCCTCCAAAGACAATGAGCACCCTCCATGTCTCCCATCCGCTCCAATGCATTTTCTGACTGCTGATCTCAGGAGAAAAGCTTAACTTCCTTCATGTTTAACTCGCTAAAATATCCATATTTCTGCGTTTACGTGGAAAATAAGCACATCACAAAGATCCCCACGTTTTTCCGGTCGTCACCATATCTTTCTTTCATTCGTAGCTGAAACGGTGTTGTCACCAGAGCCTTTTGTTCGACGTGTCGCTTTTTGGCCACAGACTGAAGAAAATGCTGTGTCACTGACCTACTTTCAGCTGCACCTGTGTGTCTCTCCTCTGTTTTGTGTTGCTATGACGACCACTGCCTTTGATTGACAGCTGCTCATCAAGCATCACACTGTGGATTGGATACAGTCTAATGTCTATTGGCTACACCAGGGCTTCTCTCATATTAGCCCCGCCCTCAAACAGGAAGTAATTTAAAACTCCAGCATACATGCTTCAATCTTCCCCAAACTTCACAGGATTGATCACAGCCCCACCCTGAACACATCCATGTGTCATATTTGGGATTACTCACAGCGCCACCTACTGGCAACAGGAAGTACATCTTTTCACACACTTTTCCTTGGATTTACCCAAAATTTACATACTGTGGTCTGTACCTCGTGTACATTAAAACTTTCACATGTCAGGCGTCACACTAAGTGTACTGCTATAAAACAGGAAGTAGTTTATATGTCCGGCATTCATGCTCCAATCTTCCCCAAACTTCACAGGATTTATAAAAGTCCAGCCCTGAACACATCCATGTGTAAATACTTGCAATTACACATAGCGCCACCTACGGGCTACAGGAAGTATGCTTTTTCACACACTTTTCCTTGGATTCACCCAAAATTTACATGCTGTGGCCTATATTTTATGTACATCCAAACTTAAATATGTCAGATGTCACACTTAGCGTTTCCGCCACAAAACAGGAAGTAGTTTATAACTCCAGCATACATGCTCCAAACTTCCCCAAACTTCACAGGATTGATCACAGCCCCACCCTGAACAAACCCAAGTGTCAATATTTGGGATTACACACAGTGCCCCCTACTGGCAACAGGAAGTACATCTTTTCACACAATTTTCCTTGGATTTACCCAAAATTTACATACTGTGGTCTATATTTCGTGGACATTAAAACTTTCACATGTCAGGCGTCACACTAAGTGTACCGCCACAAAACAGGAAGTAGTTTATATCTCCAGCATACATGCTCCAATCTTCCTCAAACTTCACAGGATTGCTAACTGTCCAGCTACAGGACGAAAAGGGTAACGGGCAACGGGCGTGGGTGCGAGGTCCCGCAAAACGCTGCTTTGCAGCTTTAATTAGGGCCCGAGCACGTACCGTGCGAGGACCCTATTGTTTTCCTTAGGATTATTATTAGGGCCCGAGCACGAACCGTGCGAGAGCCCTATTGAAATCATAAAAATTATTCTTATTATTTTTCTTTTAAACCTTTGATCGCATTTTTGAGGGCCTGAACATGCCCAAAAAGTCAGGAAAATTTGCACACTCGTCACGTCTGGTGAAAATTTCGATATTTTATGGTCGTTACAAAGGGGCGTGGCAAAATGGCTCAATGGCGCCCCCTAACAGTTTTCAAAATCGAAGCCCCCTGCTTTAACTTTGCCCTAGGCGTATGAAATTTGGTACACATATGTATCATCCCGGGACGCACAAAAAAGCCTCTTGGAGCGACACCCTAAACCAAACAGGAAGTCGGCCATTTTGAATTGTTTTTTCAAAATAAGGTCATTTTTGGCCATTTCCACACGTTGTACTTGAGCGAACTCGTCCTACAGATTTTATCGGATTGACTTAAAAATTTACCTGTGCGTGCTCGACTACAGTGGGATCAATTTATTATTAAAAGATCTCCGTCACGTCGAAGGGCGCGGTCGCTGCGGAAGGGTCAATTTGGATATCTCACCAAAAAACACGAAATTATACTACAACTACTACAACTTTGGTGTAGATGATCCTATCTGCACCAAACTTCACATGATGGATAATAGTCCCGCCCTGAACACATCTACATCAAAAAATTCAGTAATTGTCATAGCGCCCCCTGCTGGCAACAGGAAATACCATGTTTTACACTTTGAGGTGCTGCTCTGACCACATTTACCATATTCAACTCAAATTTGGTCAGAAAGGCCTTAACATGTTGGTAATGCTCCATGATGAAGAATTTTGACTGTCGTCAAACGGCGTTCCATCCGGAGGGCGGCGAAGTCGACCCTTCGCCAAAATGCATAAAAATGGCCTTAACTTTGGTGTTTTTGATGATATCCACCTGAAACTTCATATGTGTGTCAACAGTCCAGCCCTGAATATGTGATATGAATTTCGTCAATGGGCGTGGCCATATGGCTTGGCCACGCCCATTCATATGAATTACTTCCATAGGACGTCTCACCGATATGCACAAAAATTGGTACACATCTCCATCACCCCCAGACAAACAAAAAAGTCTCTTGGACCTCTAGGCTAAATTCAACAGGAAGTCGGCCATTTTGAATGTCATGGTCATTTTTGGTGTCGCGCACGCATCGTATTTTAACGAACTCCTCCTACAGAATTCATCAGAACGGCTTCAAAATTACCGATTACCATCTAGAACACTTCCTGATCAAAAGTTATTAAAAGGTCTCGCAGAATCTAAAGGGCACGCCAGTTGTGGGAGGTTGAATTTTGACGTCTCGCCATGAAACAGGAAGTGGCAATAACTTCACTGTACTTGGTCAGATCTGTGTGAAACTTCACAGGTATATTGACAGTCCAACCCAGAACATATGTTATGAATTTCGTTAATAGGCGTGGCTAAATGGATTGGCCACGCCCATTCACACAAATAACCACCATAGGACGTCTCACTGATATGCACGAAACTTGGTAGACACATGTATAACATCCACACGCACAAAAAAGCCTCTTGCACGGATAGGCCACACCCGACAGGAAGTCGGCCATTTTGAAATTTACAGTCATTTTTGGCGTTTTCCACGTGTTGTATTTTAATGATCTCCTCCTCCAGAAATGAATCAATTAACTCCAAAACTGGTGTGTACCATCTACACAAGTGTGTGATCAAAACACATTAAGAGAATTGCTCAGCATGGAACGGTGTGGCTGTGACATGGCTTCGACACTTGATGTCTCACCATGAAACACGATATTGCTATAACATGGGATCTAATGGTCGAATCTGCTCCAAACTTCACATGTATGATAATAGTCCTGGCATGAACACACCCACATGACGCTCAGGAGTCAGAGTCATAGCGCCACCCAGTGGAGACGGGAAGTCGCAACGCATTGGTTCCTACACTGTCCGAAGGAGGCGAACATTCAGCGCCTCGTCTGCCGGTCGACCTCTGGCGACACGGTGGCGGCCGCGCCAGGCCCCGAGTTGCGTGGGGTGCGAGGGCCCGTTCAACGCTGCTTGCAGCTTTAATTAGGGCCCGAGCACGTACCGTGCGAGGACCCTATTGTTTTCCTTAGGATTATTAGGGCCAGAGCACGTACCGTGCGAGGACCCTATTGTTTTCCTTAGGATTATTATTATTATTATTATTAGGGCCCGAGCACCTAGCGGTGCGAGGACCCTATTGAAATGCAAGGAATTATTATTATTATTATTATTATTCTTCTTCTTAACTAAAATGAATTGCCTTTTTGGGGACCTTAACATGCTCAAAAACTCATGAAACTTCACAGACTCATCAGAAGTGCGAAAACTGGGCAAGTTTTGGGGTTTCATGATAATCTGCAAAGGAATGGCTCAGTAGCGCCCCCTAAAAATTTTCTACGGAACAGCCCCTGAAGGTAGTTTAACCTACGTGTCTGAAACTTGGTAGGCATATGTAACACACCAAGATGTACAAAAAAGCCTCTTGGGCCCATGCCCTAAACCCAACAGGAAGTCGGCCATTTTGAATTGAATGTGCAATTTTCATGCATTTTTGGCCATTTGCAGGGGTCGTAAATGAACGATCTCCTCCTAGAGATTTTGTCCGATCGACTTCAAACTTGGTCTGTCCCACCTACATAAGTTGAAGACAAAAAGTTATCAAAAGCTTGAGTTTTCGTCACACCGTGTGGCCGTTGTGGGACCTCAAACTTCGCTACAAACAGGAAGTAGTATTATAACACAGGAAGTAGTTTATAACTCCAGCATACATTGTCCAATCTTCCCCAAACTTCACAGGATTGATGACAGTCCCGCTCTGAAGACATCTACATGTCAATAATTTGTGATTGATATAGCGCCCCCTACTGGTAGTATAAAATGTCATGTTTTACACTTTGAAGCACATCTCGTCCAAAGTTGAACACATCAACGTCAAACTTGGGGAAATTATCCAAAAGGCATTGATGATGCTTTCTATTGAATACTGTGAGTTTTCGTCAAAGGGCATGACCTTGGCGTGGCGGGGAACTTTGATGTTTCGCCATGATGACAAAAGTTGCTGTAACTTGACTCTACGTGGACATATCTTTCCAAAACTTCACACATATGATAACAGTCCAGCCCTGAAAACATCTACAGAGGAAATTTGAATCAGCGTCATAGCGCCACCTACTGGCGGCAGAAAGTTACTTTTTTCATTCTTTCATGTCCCTCTTCTACCAGGTTCACCCGACCCACCTTAATTTTGCGGATACATAGTCCCAAGACCTTGGTGATGATCAAACCAGAACCTTTTGAGGTTTCGTACAACGCTGTCACCGTGGCGCCACCTCATTCGCCATAAAACACGAGGTTCTTTTTGAGGGGCAAGGGATACTTGAAAACTCACGAAACTTGGCACACCCATCACAAGGCCCAAATTGTGTTGTCTGATATGCTTTTTGTGTTTTGATGTGCCAAGATGCCTCAACAGCGCCCCCTACAATTTTTGGATGAAGCAGCCCCCGAAGCTTGTTTCACTTACATGTATGAAACTTGGTAGGCATATGTAACACTCCAAGAAGTACAAAAAAGCCTCTTGGAGTTATGCTCCAAACCCAACCGGAAGTCCGCCATTTTGAATTTACTTGTGCCACTTTTGTGCATTTTGGGCGATTTCCAGTAGACGTAAATGAATGAACTTGTCCTAGAGTTTTTATCCAATCCACTTCAAACTCGGTCTGTCCCACCCCAAGACCGTGAAGACGAAAAGTTATCAAACGTTTCAGGTTTTCGTCAAACGCTGTCTCTGTGGCCCCGCCTTCTTCGCCATAAACCACGAAATTGTAACTACTCCTACAGATTTTATCCCATCAACTTCTTACTTGGTCTGTCCCACCTCCAGACATTGATGAAGAAAAGTTATCAAAAACTGGACTTGTTGTCACACCATGTGACCGTGGCAGGGCCTCAATCTTTGGGGACTCGCCACAAAACAGGAAGTTGTGTATGACTCCATCATCCATGGTCCAATCTTCCCCAAACTTCACAGGATTGATGACAGTCCTGCTCTGAAGAGATCTCCATGTGAATAATTTGTGATAAATACAGCGCCCCCTAATGGTAAGAGAAAATTTCATGTTTTATATTTTGAAGTATAACTCCCAAGACTTGGCCAGATCCACCTCAATCTTGGTCAGTCTATCCGTCACATGTAGAAGATGTTTTATTGTGAACACTGTAAGTTTGCATCAAAGGGCGTGGCCATGACGTAGCGGCAAACTTTGATGTTTCGCCATGATAACAAAAGTTGTGTAGCTTGACTCTACGTGGACATATCTTTCCAAAACTTCACACATATGATAAAAGTCCAGCCCTGAAAACATCTACCGAGAAATTTTTAATCAGCCTCATAGCGCCACCTAGTGGCATCTGTAAGTTACTGCTTTCATTCTTTCATGTCTCTCTTCTACCAAGTTAACCACAACCACCTCAATTTTGCGTAGACATAGTCCCAAGACTTTGATGATGATCACACCAGAAGCTTTTGAGGTTTCAGCAAACACTGTCAATGTGGCAACGCCTTATTCGCCATAAAACACGAAGTTGTTTTTGAGGGGTAAGGGATGCTTGTAATGTCATGAAACTTGGTACACATACAAGAAGTTCCGATGTGTGTTGTGTGATGTGATTTATCTGCTCTGATGTGCCAACATGGCTCAACAGCGCCCCCTACAATTTTTCAAAAAAGCAGCCCCCGACGCTGGTTTGACCTACATCTATGAAACTTGGTACGCACATGCATCACTGAAAGACGTACAAAAAAGGCTCTTGCAACCATGTGCCAAACCCAACAGGAAGTCCGCCATTTTGAATTTGCTCGTAAGTGGTTCACAAAATCACCATACATGTTCCAATCTTCCCCATACTTCACAGGATTGATGACAGTCCTGCCCTGAACACATCTATACGCCAATACTTGGTTATTAGTACGGCGCCACCTACTGTCAAAATAACATGTCCTCGTATGATTTGAGGGATATGACGTGTAACTCCAACGTGAGGGGTCTGCCTTCGACAGGAATGAATGGCCGCATCGGCCGGTGTCCTGCCAGCACCCTCGAGTTGCGTGAAGGTGCGAGGGCCCGTTCATCGCTGCTTGCAGCTTTAATTAGGGCCCGAGCACGTACCGTGCGAGGACCCTATTGTTTTCCTTAGGATTATTATTATTATTATTATTATTATTTTTTTTTTTTTTTTTTTTTTCTGCGACTTTAAACGCATTTTTGGGGGCTTTAACATATTCGAAAACTCACCAAATTTGGCATGCACATTCGTCTTGGTGAAAATTTATGTGTACGCAAAATTTCAACGATGCGCGTTGCAAAATGGCGAAATGGCGCCCCCTAGAAAATTTCAATCGGCTCCCACCGGCAGCCCGTTTGACCAAATTCCACGAAATTCGGGGAGGTCGTGTATCATCCCAAGACGCACGAAAATGCGCACTTGGACTTTTTTCTAAAACCAACAGGAAGCCGGCTATTTTGATTTGAATATTCATTTTTTTACCGATTTTGGCGATTTCCAAGAATCTCTCAGAGCTATCTCCTCCTACACGGTTCATTGGATCGGCTTCAAATTTGGCGTGCTGGAACTAGACCACTTGATGATCAAAAGTTATCATACGATTTTCCCTACGTTAAACGGTTTGGCCGTCAGGTGGCGGCGAAGTTTGACGTCTCGCCAAAAAAAACCCCAAAAAACAAAAGTGCTATTACTTGGGCATGATAAGTCCGATCGGCACAAAACTTGCTGGGTATGATCGTAGTCCGGCCTTCATCACGGCAACATCAAAAAATTCCCCCGTTCTCAAAGCGCCCCCTGCTGGCGACAGGAAAAGCGATGTTTTAGACTTTGAGGTGCTACTCTCAGCACGTTCAGTATATCCAACTCAAAATTGGTCGGAAAGGCCTTAACACGTTGGTAATGCTACATGATGAAGATTTGTGACGTATCGCCGAACGGCGTTCCGCCCACAGGGCGGCGAAGTCAACGGTTCGCCAAAACGCAGTTAAGTGGCCTTAACTTCAGTGTCCTTGGTCATATCTGCCTGAAACTTCACATGTGTGTTAACAGTCCAGCCCTGAACATGTGATATGAATTTCGTTGATGGGCGTGGCCAAATGGCTTGGCCACACCCTTTAAACATCAGCCCCTACGGCACGTTTCACCGACATGCATGAAAATTGGTACACATATGTATCACATCCAGACGCACAAAAAAGCCTCTTGGACCCATTGGCTACACCCAACAGGAAGTCAGCCATTTTGAATTTGACGCCAGATTGGGCGATTCGCACTCCTCGTACTTTTTCTATCTCCTCCTACATGATTCATCGGATCGGCTTCAAATTTGGCGTGCATCAACTAGACCACTTGATGATCAAAAGTTATCATACGATTTTCCCTATGTTAAACGGTTTGGCTGTCAGGTGGCGGCGAAGTTTGACGTCTCGCCGAAAAAACAAAAGTGCTATTACTTGGGCATGATAAGTCCGATCGGCACAAAACTTGCTGGGTATGATCGTAGTCTGGCCTCTATCACGCCAACATCAAAAAATTCCCCCGTTCTCAAAGCGCCCCCTGCTGGCGACAGGAAAAGCGATGTTTTAGACTTTGAGGTGCTACTCTCAGCACATTCAGTATATCCAGCTCAAAATTGGTCAGAAAGGCCTCAACACGTTGGTAATGCTACATGATGAAGATTTGTGACGTATCGCCGAACGGCGTTCCGCCCACAGGGCGGCGAAGTCAACAGTTCGCCAAAATGCAGTTAAGTGGCCGTAACTTCAGTGTCCTTGGTCATATCTGCCTGAAACTTTACATGTGTGTTAACAGTCCAGCCCTGAACATGTGATATGAATTTCGTTGATGGGCGTGGCCAAATGGCTTGGCCACACCCTTTAAACATCAGCCCCTGCGGCACGTTTCACTGACATGCATGAAAATTGGTACACATATGTATCACATCCAGACGCACAAAAAGTCTCTTGGACCCATTGGCCAAACCCAACAGGAAGTCAGCCATTTTGAATTTAGTGGTCATTTTTGGCGTTTTCCACGTGTTGTATTTTAATGAACTCCACCTACAGGATGCATCAGAACAACTTCAAAATCATTGTGTGCCAGCTAGACAAAGGTGTAATCAAAATTTATCAGCAGATTTTTGCATCGTGAAACGGTTTGGCCGTCAGGTGGCGGCGAAGTTTGATGTCTCGCCATAAAATACGAAATTAGTATAACTTTGGCATACATTGTCCATTCTTCACCAAACTTCACATGTTTGTTAACAGTCCAGACCTGAATGTATAGTATGAGTTTCATCAATGAGCGTGGCCGTATGGCTTGGCCACGCCCCTTAAAGTGCAGCGTCCCCCATAACAACTTTCACCAACGTACACGAAAATCAGTATGCACATGTATCGTGTCCAGACGCACAAAAAAGCCTCTTGCACATATAGGCCGCACCCGACAGGAAGATGGCCATTTTGAAATTTACAGTCATTTTTGGCGTTTTCCACGTGTTGTATTTTAATGATCTCCTCCTCCAGAAATGAATCAATTAACTCCAAAACTGGTGTGTACCATCTACACAAGTGTGTGATCAAAACATATTAAGAGAATTGCTCAGCATGGAACGGTGTGGCTGTGACATGGCGTCGACACTTGATGTCTCACCATGAAACACGATATTGCTATAACATGAGATCTAATGGTCGAAACCGCTCCAAACTTCACATGTATGATAATAGTCCTGGCATGAACACACCCACATGACGCTCAGGAGTCAGAGTCATAGCGCCACCCAGTGGAGACGGGAAGTCGCAGCGCATTGGTTCCTACACTGTCTGAAGGAGGCGAACATTCAGCGCCTCCTCTGCCGGTCGACCTCTGGCGAGACGGTGGCGGCCGCGCCAGGCCCCGAGTTGCGTGGGCTGCGAGGGCCCGTTCAACGCTGCTTGCAGCTTTAATTAGGGCCCGAGCACGTACCGTGCGAGGACCCTATTGTTTTCCTTAGGATTATTATTATTATTATTATTATTATTATTATTTTTATTTTTTTTTTTTTTTTTCCGCGACTTTAAACGCATTTTTGGGGGCTTTAACATATTCGAAAACTCACCAAATTTGGCATGCACATTCGTCTTGGTGAAAATTTATGTGTACGCAAAATTTAAACGATGCCCGTTGCAAAATGGCGAAATGGCGCCCCCTAGAAAATTTCAATCGGCTCCCACTGGCAGCCCGTTTGACCAAATTCCACGAAATTCGGGGAGGTCGTGTATCATCCCAAGACGCACGAAAATGCGCAGTTGGACTTTTTTCTAAAACCAACAGGAAGCCGGCTATTTTGATTTGAATATTCATTTTTTTACCGATTTTGGCGATTTCCAAGAATTCTCTCAGAGCTATCTCCTCCTACACGGTTCATTGGATCGGCTTCAAATTTGGCGTGCTGGAACTAGACCACTTGATGATCAAAAGTTATCATACGATTTTCCCTACGTTAAACGGTTTGGCCGTCAGGTGGCGGCGAAGTTTGACGTCTCGCCAAAAAAAACCCCAAAAAACAAAAGTGCTATTACTTGGGCATGATAAGTCCGATCGGCACAAAACTTGCTGGGTATGATCGTAGTCCGGCCTTCATCATGCCAACATCAAAAAATTCCCCCGTTCTCAAAGCGCCCCCTGCTGGCGACAGGAAAAGCGATGTTTTAGACTTTGAGGTGCTACTCTCAGCACATTCAGTATATCCAACTCAAAACTGGTCAGAAAGGCCTCAACACGTTGGTAATGCTACATGATGAAGATTTGTGACGTATCGCCGAACGGCGTTCCGCCCACAGGGCGGCGAAGTCAACGGTTCGCCAAAATGCAGTTAAGTGGCCTTAATTTCACTGTCATTGGTTATATCTGCCTGAAACTTTACATGTGTGTTAACAGTCCAGCCCTGAACATGTGATATGAATTTCGTTGATGGGCGTGGCCAAATGGCTTGGCCACACCCTTTAAACATCAGCCCCTGCGGCACGTTTCACTGACATGCATGAAAATTGGTACACATATGTATCACATCCAGATGCACAAAAAAGTCTCTTGGACCCATAGGCCAAACCCAACAGGAAGTCGGCCATTTTGAATTTAATGGTCATTTTTGGCGTTTTCCACGTGTTGTATTTTAATGAACTCCACCTACAGGATGCATCAGAACAACTTCAAAATCATTGTGTGCCATCTAGACAAAGGTGTAATCAAAACTTACAAGTAGATTTTTGCATTGTGAAATGATTTGGCCGTCAGGTGGCGGCGAAGTTTGATGTCTCGCCATAAAACACGAAATTAGTATAACTTTGGCATACATTGTCCATTCTTCACCAAACTTCACATGTTTGTTAACAGTCCAGACCTGAATGTATAGTATGACTTTCATCAATAAGCGTGGCCGTATGGCTTGGCCACGCCCCTTAAAGTGCAGCGTCCCCCATAACAACTTTCACCGACGTGCACGAAAATCAGTATGCACATGTATCGTGTCCAGACGCACAAAAAAGCCTCTTGCACATATAGGCCACACCCGACAGGAAGTCGGCCATTTTGAAATTTACAGTCATTTTTGGCGTTTTCCACGTGTTGTATTTTAATGATCTCCTCCTCCAGAAATGAATCAATTAACTCCAAAACTGGTGTGTACCATCTACACAAGTGTGTGATCAAAACATATTAAGAGAATTGCTCAGCATGGAACGGTGTGGCTGTGACATGGCGTCGACACTTGATGTCTCACCATGAAACACGATATTGCTATAACATGTGATCTAATGGTCGAATCTCCTCCAAACTTCACATGTATGATAATAGTCCTGGCATGAACACACCCACATGACGCTCAGGAGTCAGAGTCATAGCGCCACCCAGTGGAGACGGGAAGTCGCAACGCATTGGTTCTTACACTGTCCGAAGGAGGCGAACATTCAGCGACTCGTCTGCCGGTCGACCTCTGGCGACACGGTGGCGGCCGCGCCAGGCCCCGAGTTGCGTGGGGTGCGAGGGCCCGTTCAACGCTGCTTGCAGCTTTAATTATTATTATTATTATTTTTTTCCGCGACTTTAAACGCATTTTTGGGGGCTTTAACATATTCGAAAACTCACCAAATTTGGCATGCACATTCGTCTTGGTGAAAATTTATGTGTACGCAAAACTTAAACGATGCCCGTTGCAAAATGGCGAAATGGCGCCACCTAGAAAATTTCAATCGGCTCCCACCGGCAGCCCGTTTGACCAAATTCCACGAAATTCGGGGAGGTCGTGTATCATCCCAAGACGCACGAAAATGCGCACTTGGACTTTTTTGTAAAACCAACAGGAAGCCGGCTATTTTGATTTGAATATTCATTTTTTTACCGATTTTGACCGATTTTGGCGATTTGCAAGTGTTCTCTCAGAGCTATCTCCTCCTACACGGTTCATTGGATCGGCTTCAAATTTGGCGTGCTGGAACTAGACCACTTGATGATCAAAAGTTATCATACGATTTTCCCTACGTTAAACGGTTTGGCCGTCAGGTGGCGGCGAAGTTTGACGTCTCGCCAAAAAACCCCCCAAAAAACAAAAGTGCTATTACTTGGGCATGATAAGTCCGATCGGCACAAAACTTGCTGGGTATGATCGTAGTCCGGCCTTCATCACGCCAACATCAAAAAATTCCCCCGTTCTCAAAGCGCCCCCTGCTGGCGACAGGAAAAGCGATGTTTTAGACTTTGAGGTGCTACTCTCAGCACGTTCAGTATATCCAACTCAAAATTGGTCAGAAAGGCCTCAACACGTTGGTAATGCTACATGATGAAGATTTGTGACGTATCGCCGAACGGCGTTCCGCCCACAGGGCGACGAAGTCAACGGTTCGCCAAAACGCAGTTAAGTGGCCTTAACTTCAGTGTCCTTGGTCATATCTGCCTGAAACTTTACATGTGTGTTAACAGTCCAGCCCTGAACATGTGATATGAATTTCGTTGATGGGCGTGGCCAAATGGCTTGGCCACACCCTTTAAACATCAGCCCCTGCGGCACGTTTCACTGACATGCATGAAAATTGGTACACATATGTATCACATCCAGACGCACAAAAAAGTCTCTTGGACCCATTGGCCAAACCCAACAGGAAGTCGGCCATTTTGAATTTAATGGTCATTTTTGGCGTTTTCCACGTGTTGTATTTTAATGAACTCCACCTACAGGATGCATCAGAACAACTTCAAAATCATTGTGTGCCATCTAGACAAAGGTGTAATCAAAACTTAGAAGCAGATTTTTGCATCGTGAAACGGTTTGGCCGTCAGGTGGCGGCGAAGTTTGATGTCTCGCCATAAAACACGAAATTAGTATAACTTTGGCATACATTGTCCATTCTTCACCAAACTTCACATGTTTGTTAACAGTCCAGACCTGAATGTATAGTATGAGGTTCATCAATAAGCGTGGCCGTATGGCTTCGCCACGCCCCTTAAAGTGCAGCGTCCCCCATAACAACTTTCACCGACGTACACGAAAATCAGCATGCACATATATCGTGTCCAGATGCACAAAAAAGCCTCTTGCACATATAGGCCACACCCGACAGGAAGTCGGCCATTTTGAAATTTACAGTCATTTTTGGCGTTTTCCATGTGTTGTATTTTAATGATCTCCTCCTCCAGAAATGAATCAATTAACTCCAAAACTGGTGTGTACCATCTACACAAGTGTGTGATCAAAACATATTAAGAGAATTGCTCAGCATGGAACGGTGTGGCTGTGACATGGCGTCGACACTTGATGTCTCACCATGAAACACGATATTGCTATAACATGGGATCTAATGGTCGAATCTGCTCCAAACTTCACATGTATGATAATAGTCCTGGCATGAACACACCCACATGACGCTCAGGAGTCAGAGTCATAGCGCCACCCAGTGGAGACGGGAAGTCGCAACGCATTGGTTCTTACACTGTCCGAAGGAGGCGAACATTCAGCGACTCGTCTGCCGGTCGACCTCTGGCGACACGGTGGCGGCCGCGCCAGGCCCCGAGTTGCGTGGGGTGCGAGGGCCCGTTCAACGCTGCTTGCAGCTTTAATTCTTCTTCTTATCCGAAATCAACTGCCTTTTTGGGGGGCGTAACATACTCGAAAACTCATGAAACTTCACAGACTCGTCAGAAGTGGTGAAAATTTACATATGGTAGGGGTTTCATGACAACGTGCACAAAAATGGCTCAATAGCGCCCCCTACTCATTTTCAACGTATTTTGGGCTATAACTCCCAGACCATGTGACGCACGTTCACAAACCTCATATCCACAGATTCCCTGAATAGTTCTGAATCACCTGGATGGGGCCAGGCCCATTTCCGCCTTAATTTTTTTTCGCAAAATCGCGAAAACTGGAAAACCTACTTTTTCGAACTCCTCCTTGGGGTTTTGTCCGTTCAGCGTGAAACTTGGCAAGTACAGTCTTCGGCTGGATCTGATCTAAAGTTATCAAAGGAATTTTGTTAGGTCAAAATATTCGCAAGTTATTAACGAATAAATTTTTCTAGCTAGCTATAAAAAGGCGAACTGCTGCATATCTCGGTCAAAATGAATGCTAACAAGACCAAATCTGAGATCCTGGATTGACATGTCACTGTGAGGGAAAGAACCAAATTTAGCTAATGTTGGCCACTAGGGGGCGCTGCAAATATGGGAAATTTATATCTCGTAAATGGCTGCACCGATTTTTACGAAGTTTGGTGAGTATGATGCTGGGCCCCTCCTGAGGCCATATCGTGAAGTTAGTCATGACTGGTCAAAGTGGGCGTGGCTTATTACAAGATAAAAAACAAACATTTATTTCAGCTCAAGTATTATGCTGAGAGCTGTGAAATTCAAAGGGTATATAGAGAATAGCATACAGACTAACCATAGCAAAAATTGTACGTCTACTCCACTAGGTGGCGCTATAACAGATGCAAACGCATTTTGGCCTGTAACTTCCACATTTTACATCACATCTTCATAAACTATATATCCACGTGTTCCCTAAATACAGTTGCATCTTCTGACATAGGCCACGCCCACTCCCACTGCAAATTTCTCTTTTTAATTTACTATACATCAAAAACCTACTTTTTCGAACTCCTCCTAGCGTTTAAGCTCCATTTTCACAAAACTTTCCACATACAATCTCCAGCCTTGTGTGACCAAAAGTTATCAAAAGAATTTTAATACTCCAAAAAATAGGCTAGCTAAATATAAACAGTTTTTTTCTGCTAGCTAAAAAACACATACTGTTGCATATTTTTGTCAAAGTAAAAGATATCAATGTCAAACTCCATTCACTTGTTTCAGACGTCATCCAGACACTCTGTGCCAAATTTGGCAGAAATTGGCCAATAGGGGGCGCTATAATCAGAGAAAAATCAATTGACATGAAAATTCATCGATTCGCACGAAATTTGGCGAGCGTGATGTGGAGTCACTCCTGAGGCCAGCTCTAAAGCTTGGTGATGTTTGGTCACCGTGGCCACGCCTTATTCGCCATAAAACACGAAGTTGTTTTTGAGGGGTAAGGGACGCTTGTAAAGTCATGAAACTTGGCACACATATGATTGGATGCGATTTGTGTTGCCTGATGTGACTTTTGTGCTTTGATGTGCCAACATGGCTCAACAGCGCCCCCTACAAATTTTCTACGAAGCAACCCCCGGAGCTGGTTTGACCTACAGCTACGAAAGTTGGTACGCACGTGCATCACTGCAAGACGTACAGAAAAACCTCTTGCAGCCATGTGCCAAACCCAACAGGAAGTCCGCCATTTTGAATTTGCTTGTAACTGGTTCGCAACTTCACCATGCATGTTCCAAACTTCCTCAAATTTCAAAGGATTGATGACAGTCCTGCCCTGAACACATCTATACGCCAATACTTGGTTATTAGTATGGCGCCACCTACCGGCAAAATTACATGTATTCGTATGATTTGAGGGATATGATATGTAAGTCCTGCGTGAGGGGTCAACCTTCGACAGGAATGAATGGCGGCGTGACCTGGCGTCCTGCCAGCGCCCTCGAGTTGCGTGAAGGTGCGAGGGCCCGTTCAATGCTGCTTGCAGCTTTAATTAGGGCCCGAGCACGAACCGTGCGAGAGCCCTATTGAAATCATAAAAATTATTCTTATTATTTTTCTTTTAAACCTTTGATCGCATTTTTGAGGGCCTGAACATGCCCAAAAAGTCAGGAAAATTTGCACACTCGTCACATCTGGTGAAAATTTCGATATTTTATGGTCGTTACAAAGGGGCGTGGCAAAATGGCTCAATGGCGCCCCCTAACAGTTTTCAAAATCGAAGCCCCCTGCTTTAACTTTGCCCTAGGCGTATGAAATTTGGTACACATATGTATCATCCCGGGACGCACAAAAAAGCCTCTTGGAGCGACACCCTAAACCAAACAGGAAGTCGGCCACTTTGAATTGTTTTTTCAAAATAAGGTCATTTTTGGCCATTTCCACACGTTGTACTTGAGCGAACTCCTCGTACAGATTTTATCGGATTGACTTAAAAATTTACCTGTGCGTGCTCGACTACAGTGGGATTAAAAGTTATTAAAAGATCTTCGTCACGTCGAAGGGCGCGGTCGCTGCGGAAGGGTCAATTTGGATATCTCGCCAAAAAACACGAAATTATACTACAACTACTACAACTTTGGTGTAGATGATCCTATCTGCACCAAACTTCACATGATGGATAATAGTCCCGCCCTGAACACGTCTACATCAAAAAATTCAGTAATTGTCATAGCGCCCCCTGCTGGCAACAGGAAATACCATGTTTTACACTTTGAGGTGCTGCTCTGACCACATTTACCATATTCAACTCAAATTTGGTCAGAAAGGCCTTAACATGTTGGCCATGCTATATTGTGAAGCTCATAATGTCTCGTCAAACGGTTTCGCCGTGACGGAGTGGCGAAGGTTGACGTTTCGCCGAAACCCATGAAGTGGCTCTAACTTTGGTGTACTTGGTCGGATCTGCCTGAAACTTCACATGTACATCACTGGTCTCGCCCTGAGCATATGATATTAATTTCATAAGGGGCGTGGCTAAATGACATGGCCACGCCCTTTAAACACCAGCCCCCGTAGCACGTTTCACCGACATGCATGAAAATTGGTACACACATGTATCACATCCAGACGCACAAAAAAGTCTCTTGGACCCATTGGCCAAACCCAACAGGAAGTCGGCCATTTTGAATTTAATGGTCATTTTTGGCGTTTTCCACGTGTTGTATTTTAATGAACTCCACCTACAGGATGCATCAGAACAACTTCAAAATCATTGTGTGCCATCTAGACAAAGGTGTAATCAAAACTTATAAGCAGATTTTTGCATCGTGAAACGGTTTGGCCGTCAGGTGGCGGCGAAGTTTGATGTCTCGCCATAAAACACGAAATTAGTATAACTTTGGCATACATTGTCCATTCTTTACCAAACTTCACGTTTGTTAACAGTCCAGACCTGAATGTATAGTATGAGTTTCATCAATAAGCGTGGCCGTATGGCTTGGCCACGCCCCTTAAAGTGCAGCGTCCCCCATAACAACTTTCACCGACGTGCACGAAAATCAGTATGCACATGTATCGTGTCCAGATGCACAAAAAAGCCTCTTGCACATATAGGCCACACCCGACAGGAAGTCGGCCATTTTGAAATTTACAGTCATTTTTGGCGTTTTCCACGTGTTGTATTTTAATGAGCTCCTCCTCCAGAAATGAATCAATTACCTCCAAAACTGGTGTGTACCATCTACACAAGTGTGTGATCAAAAAATATTAAGAAAATTGCTCAGCATGGAACGGTGTGGCTGTGACATGGCGTCGCCACTTGATGTCTCACCATGAAACACGATATTGCTATAACATGGGATCTAATGGTCGAATCTGCTCCAAACTTCACATGTATGATAATAGTCCTGGCATGAACACACCCACATGACGCTCAGCAGTCAGAATCATAGCGCCACCAAGTGGAGACGGGAAGTCGCAACGCATTGGTTCCTACACTGTCCGAAGGAGGCGAACATTCAGCGCCTCGTCTGCCGGTCGACCTCTGGCGACACGGTGGCGGCCGCGCCAGGCCCCGAGTTGCGTGGGGTGCGAGGGCCCGTTCAACGCTGCTTGCAGCTTTAATTTTTTTTTTTTTTTTTTTTCGCGACTTTAAACGCATTTTTGGGGACTTTAACATATTCGAAAACTCACCAAATTTGGCATGCACATTCGTCTTGGTGAAAATTTATGTGTACGCAAAATTTCGACGATGCCCCTTGCAAAATGGCGAAATGGCGCCCCCTAGAAAATTTCAATCGGCTCCCACCGACAGCCCGTTTAACCAAATTCCACGAAATTCGGGGAGGTCGTGTATCATCCCAAGACGCACGAAAATGCACACATGGACTTTTTTCTAAAACCAACAGGAAGCCGGCTATTTTGATTTGAATATTCATTTTTTTACCGATTTTGGCGATTTCCAAGAATTCTCTCAGAGTTATCTCCTCCTACACGGTTCATTGGATCGGCTTCAAATTTGGCGTGCTGGAACTAGACCACTTGATGATCAAAAGTTATCATACGATTTTCCCTACGTTAAACGGTTTGGCCGTCAGGCGAAGTTTGACGTTTCGCCAAAAAAAACCCCAAAAAACAAAAGTGCTATTACTTGGGCATGATAAGTCCGATCGGCACAAAACTTGCTGGGTATGATCGTAGTCCGGCCTTCATCACGCCAACATCAAAAAATTCCCCTGTTCTCAAAGCGCCCCCTGCTGGTGACAGGAAAAGCGATGTTTTAGACTTTGAGGTTCTACTCTCAGCACGTTTAGTATATCCAACTCAAAATTGGTCAGAAAGGCCTTAACACGTTGGTAATGCTACATGATGAAGATTTGTGACGTATCGCCGAACGGCGTTCCGCCCACAAGGCGGCGAAGTCAACGGTTTGCCAAAACGCAGTTAAGTGGCCTTAACTTCAGTGTCCTTGGTCATATCTGCCTGAAACTTCACATGTGTGTTAACAGTCCAGCCCTGAACATGTGATATGAATTTCGTTGATGGGCGTGGCCAAATGGCTTGGCCACACCCTTTAAACATCAGCCCCTACGGCACGTTTCACCGACATGCATGAAAATTGGTACACATATGTATCACATCCAGACGCACAAAAAAGTCTCTTGCAGGGGGCGGATCGGCTTCAAATTTGGCGTGCATCAACTAGACCACTTGATGATCAAAAGTTATCATACGAGTTTCCCTATGTTAAACGGTTTGGCTGTCAGGTGGCGGCGAAGTTTGACGTCTCGCCAAAAAAACCCCAAAAAACAAAAGTGCTATTACTTGGGCATGCCGAGCTGCAGCACTTTCAAGTTCCTGTTCATGTGTCAGTGCAGCGCTCTCAAGTTCCTGTTCCTGTGTCATTGCAGCACTCTCAAGTTTCTATCAGTGCAGGGCTGCAGCACTCCCAAGTGCCTGTTTGTGCTGTGCTGGGATTAGATAAAGCAAACCTGTCAGCCAATCACAAGTTGTTGCCATAGTAACAACTAAGGGTTACGCTGAGCTGGCTTTGTGAAACGAAAAACTCAGAGTTTCCATCATTTCAGGCTTAACATACTCAGAGTTTTTACTAATCCCACTTTCTGAAACAGAACCCTGTTGTTGAAAACTGGAAAGTTTAAGAGGGATTTTTTTGTATACTTTGGTTACAAAGCACAATTACTTTTGTTTTTTTCAGTCAGCAATAAAAAAAAAAAAAAGCACTGCAACTTCACATTCATATTGCAGTAAATTTTGGGTACATATTATCAGAGAGGCCTGGGCCTTATTTCAGAAAACAGGCTCAACAAACTCTGAGCCTAATCCCGATATCCAGGTTGACTGAACCTGAGTAAGGAAACCCTGAGTTTTCTGTTCCATAACAGCTGATCAGCATTAGTTCAATCAACTCTGAGTATGTTCAGCCTGAGGGGAGTGTTTTCACAGTGAGCACCAAAAGCCATCATCAATGGAGTGTGGATAACAAGATTTTCAGAGGCAGAAAGAGGAGTTAAAAGCAGGGCCACTTATTTTATCCCAACGGAATCAGAGATTTTTATGATTGTGAATGAAGACTTCGAACAATCTCCTTTATTCTCAAATGGAACTATGATGGGATGTGAGTCCATAAATGCAGCTTATTACACTGCGGAATCTTTGATTATATGAAAAGTATTCATAAATCATTGCATAATGTTTCCATGTAGATTAATTTCTTATTAACACTGACAACCCTGCAGTTCTGTGGAATTCCTCTTTGTTTTTAATGATTATTTTTTGCCTTTAATGGCAGGACAGCATAGTGTAAAGGGGAGAGAAAGAGAGAACGACATGCAAAAAAAGGCTGCAGGCTGGAATCAAACCCGCGGCCGCTGCAACAAGGACTAATCACATGTTAATGATGTGCCCCCTCCATCCACTGAGCCACCAATGCCCATTTAAAACTTTCTACAATAATCGTTTCTGATTTATGTCCAGGGAAAACCACCAAAACAGGCAAAAGTCTTTTCAGAGCCAGAGTCACTTTTCTTACGCCCGGCAGACCACTGTCTTGCTGATGTGTTCAGTATCTCTGATGTTATAAGGAAAACTGCTGCTGCTGAAGAATCAAAGGGCAATGCATAAAATTTGCTCTGATAATTCAAATCCACAATGTGTAATATTTGGTATATCTGGGTGGAATAGATTGTTGAATAAATAATAGAGTGTGAGGTGAAAACAGTAACTTTCATATAGACACTCCTGTGTGGAGACATCCAAACCTCTGAATAAACTGTGCTTTAACGTCCAAGGCTTCATTCACAAAGGACACGCAGTGTTTCTCTTTCCTGCTACACGCTCAGCAGGCAATCATCCTCAGGCTTAGATGACGCAAACCTGCAAGCCAGCAAGTTTGCTTTACTGAGAATGTTGCCATAGTAACTGACTCAGTGTTACACTGAACTGGCTTTGTGAAACGGAAAACTCTTGAGTTTTCCTCATCTCAGGCTTAACATACTCAGAGTTTTCACTGATCCTGCTTTCTGAAATAGGGCCCTGGTTTAGTCTGCACCCCAGGCAGACTCTCTGGAAGTCTGCAGAAAGTGTTTGTGTCCTGTTCCTTGTGGACAGGATGAAATGTGGGTTCGGACAGTCTTTAGCCTGTACAGACTGAAGGCTGCTGGAAACTGTTGGGAAACTGTCTGACTTGACCGCCGCTTTTTGTCACTGCCCCCTGCTGCAGCCGCTTAATCTCGTCTACTTTCCAGGTGAGATGCATTTCATCTCGAGCAAGCCCACTGAAAAGTTTATATAAAACGTCACATTGTTGAGTCAACATCTAAACCAATCAGCTGGTAAATCAGGTGAGAGCCAGGCGTTTCCCATCATGCCCTGGGTCTTGCAGTTGGTGGAAAGCAGGGCTGAATCCAAATGTCCGGACTTCACCGCACTTGCAGACTTGTGGACTTTGCAGGCGTGTTCACAGGGAGTCTGAGAGTGCTTGGGGCTGTCCAAATCCACAATTCAACCAATCCACAAGGGTCCTCCAGCGGACCTTCTGCAGACTTCCAGAGAGTCCACTTGGGGTGCAGACTTCAGCAGACTTCACTGGTTTAGTAACCCACAATTCATTGCAACACGGATGTGATGTTGTGGGTTTTTCAACTGCTGAAAAAAAAACCATATGAACGTGTAAAATAGTCATTGACAGTTAGGCCTATTAAAATGCTACTTGAATTGTGTAGGCAAGAAATAATATTCTGTCACATCATGATACAGAAATATGTATAAGTATAATGCTGTAGAGGGACTGAAAATACATTTTATTATTGCAGCCTATCAGACTGTGCAGTTAAATAGGAAAAACATGGCTGCAAAACAGCAAAAGAAGGTCTTTAATGCAAGTAAATACCCAATTTATTGAGTTATAGGCCTGTCCTTATTTACAAACATTTCTGTTTTTGTACACATGTAGCCTGTATGTTATATAGAGATGTATTAATAGCCTACATTTTTATTCAGTCACAAAAAAGGCTTTATATGGGAGGACCAGATGAGCAGGCACTATTCACCAACTTCTATGACATATATGACAGCAGCGATAGTTGACCGTTTCCACGGCAATAAGTAAAACAGTCTGAGGGCTCTCTATCAGCCGCTTTCTGTATCTGCCCTCGCAGACTTTACGTGATGACGGTAAATACGTCACACAACGTACAACTGAAGTCCGCGAGGGCTTAGTCCGCAAGTCCAGAGGATGGACGTTTAGATTCAGCCTCCGACTTGACCGCGTCTGTCTTTCACTGCCCCCTGCTGTCTGTTGGCTGCTCTTCGCTGAGAAGCTCTCTGGCAGAGTGTCCTCCCTCATTATCACCAGCAGGGAAGTGATGTCAGACACATCTAACAGCAGATCGCCCAGCACAGACATCGAGAGAGACACAATCTAACCTAAGCTCCTCAAAATCCATCTTCATCCGCGGACAATTAACGCGTATTCATATCAAAAACAGCGAGAGCACAAAGTGCACACTTAAACCTTTTTAAGAAGCTGTGTATTACCGCAATATGAGGTTAGTTGTATCTTAAAACAAGTGGCGAAAGATTGTGAGCTGACTTCATCCGGATACAACACACATAAGACGCAGCAGATCGCTCCAAGAGGTTTTATTAATGTTTTGGATGTTTTGCCTGCTGTGCTTTTAAACAGGCTTGGGCTTTAAACCTGGACATTTTGGATATTTGGGAGCTAGCGAGCGTGCTTGCTAGCCTAACACCGATTGCTTGTCATGGAGTTGAGAGTGGGAAACCGATATAGACTGGGCAGGAAAATAGGAAGTGGATCATTTGGGGACATCTATCTTGGTAAGTTCCAGTCAAATAAAGCTGCTGTCTCCTCTTTGTTTCCAGCTGCCTCACCCTGGTACATGACACTGCAACAGTTTGTCAGCTGCTTTCCTGACAATCAGCTGTTCGCCGATTAGTGTTGGTATCATTAGCTGCTAAGCTAGCAGTACCACGTCCATTACTTTGCAGTAATTCACCGTAACCGATGTATTTATTCAGTGTACTCGACTTAGGAAACACTTTGCCTGTCATAACGTACAGTTCATTTCTAAATGACCCGTGTTACCATCAAGAATCTAAAGTGACGGCTGCTCTGTAGCTAAAGCCCTCCCAAGCTAACGTCGACTAGCTATCGTTAGCAGATAGTGTACCTTTACTCACCTGGAACGGGACAGCTGACCAGGCCACTGTCTTTACAGGGAAGTCCCTGAAGTTGCAGATGACATGTAGCATAGCTCTACCATACTGATGCTTCTCTGCTCACAATAAGACACAGAGAGGTCCGTGCAGTCAAATTTCACATTAACTTCCGAAGGTAAAAGGGTTATCATCACGTAAGATATGAAACGTGGGATAATACGTTTCTGTGTGATTTGGCTCTTGAGACTTAATGAGGCTCTATGGTCAAGTGACAATCAGTTGCGGTGGCATGAAACTGGTTAATAAATTAGCTGCTGCTTCTTTAGTGCCAAAGGGGACATGTTCATATGTTACTGAGTTTCTTCTTCAAAATGCCAAGAGTGTTGGCCTATTAATGGGATGTATTGCCTTATAATCGTGGTAGGTAAATGTTAGAGATAAACGTGAGCTGAGATTATTCTTTACCTTCGCAGAGGGATTTAGATTGTTAGCAATGATGCTGCTGTCATTAGACATGAGGCACCTCGTGATGATAAAATAACTAACGATGCACCATGATGCATCAGTTTTTTAAATTTATGTTAGGGATGCACTGTATTGGATTTTTTGCCGATATATGATATGCTGATATGTAATAGCTCTTTTGACCAATAGCTGATACAGATATCGATATATCCATATTCTCCCCATCTATATGAAGTGCTGATATTACGTGCATCCCTAATTATGTGCATCCCTAATTTCTGTTCATGCGGAATTTTTCTAACTAGGCTAGTTGCTACATTAAAAACGTAGCATACTGTATTTGTAGCGATCCACATTAAACAGATGACTGTATGTGCAGACAGTGTAGCTCCAATACAGGTCCCCTTTCTCTTAAACCTTACAGCCAAAATGTTTCTATACCCAAGCTTTTAAACCGGTCGGTTTGCATCCATCTACGGTTGCAAACAATAATCTTTTGTGGGATACTGCAGATCTGCATGCTGTAATACTTCACCTGAAATAGTATGCAATTACTGCATACTATTGATAGTAACGGTCAGCAGCCTTTTTATTTAAAAAAAAAAAAGTTGATACATTAACTAATTAGTAAGTGCACTGCTGTTTTGCAGTGGAGAGCAGTCTCTCTGCTGCATATCAGCTTCAGGAAAAGCCAAGATGCTAGGTGGATGGGGTGCAGGGTTTTTGAGGTAAAACAGACTTAGCATAGTTATTTTCTTCACTACAGAGTTCTCTTAAGTTGTTTAATGCTGCAGTGTGTGTTGATCAGAATGTCTCATTTGTTAATATTACTGCTGATTGCTGCTCCGCTCTGTTAACCTTTGTTTCTGGGTGTTGGCGTAGAAGGTATTCACAATACACTTCAGGTTTGTCTCTTAAAGGCAATTATGTAGACATTTAAAAAAAAAAACAAGCTTGCAATTGCTGCCTTTTGTGAAGATGAATTACAGATTAGCTTTAGTGTGTCCGCTCTGTAAGACTGTCCGAGTGCTGCACTGAACTCATAGTTGAGTTCTGCCTCTTTCTCTCTATTAACATCACGTTATTAATACAGGGCTCCACGCTAACTTTTTTCACTCAGAGCACAGTGGGCCCTAAATGAAAATTTTAGGAGCGCAAGCAGAAAATTTAGGACACACCGTAAATGGACTTGCAACGTAAACATTCACATTCCCTATCATTTTCGTTGTATTATTGATAAATAATTTGATAATAAATGCAGAAATGGCCATTTGCTTTCAATTCACAGTGACACATTTTATTTTACACTTTTAAAAAAGCAACATTAACAATATAGCTGCAAGCAGCCCCCACCCCCCAGCATGCACACACATTGATTGGCCTGCATTCGCCCTCTCCATGTTTTGCTAGTCTTTACAGGGATGGGGAACAACACATTTGCTAGTCGTACATGTGCAAGTAAATGTAAAATTCACTCGCACCGTCTTGGATTTTGGTCGCAGTCTTGAGCCCTGTAATAAACATTTGGATACTTCATTATTGACATTGGTGAACTAATGCTGAATTGTCCACATCCACTTCCACATTTAAGAATCGATTATTTCCCTCACCCCTAGCTATCATCAATGGTGGGACATTGGAAGTTCATAGTGATTAAGTGAAGTGCATCATAACTGAGCTCTATGTGTTTGAGGTACAAATGTTAGAAAAACATAGATAACAGAAAACATTGAAATAAGAATATAAAGCACTCATGAGAATCTACACTGAATGAATTAAACACCACATATTTCTGTCCCCCCACCTTCACTGTTATGCATCCTTTGGTGGCCATATTGGAGGTCCACAGCTCTTGTTTACCATGTTTGAGAACAGCCGATTACATTTCTAAGCTCATCTGAACAACAATAGTGAAGATGCATCATTAATTCAAGAAGTGTGTTTACTGGCTGTGGACAGATCCCTTCATCACTGACAAGTAATCAGCCCTTGAGAGAAGAACAGTCTGACTGTTGGCAGTTACTCACAATATGATTTAATCATGATACAGTGTTATATTATTCATGTTCACTGTAGTTGAATTGAGATATTAACCAATATACAGACAGTGATTTCTGTAAGAATTTCAAAAAATCCTGAAACAATTAAAGAAGCTATATCTAAGAGCCTAACTAATTTATTGGTTGGTTGATGTTATTGGCTGGTATTGGCCTATCACAGATATATCAGTATTGACGTGGATTATTTAGTTTGAATAGTGGGGCGCGTCTTCCTGTAAGTGCTGCAACTTTGCACTACAGCTGGAGTCAAGAAATGTAACAGTTGCCTCGCTAATGGCTAAAACTATAAACCAGCACAAAAGTGACAGTCACCAGCATAAGCCATTATGTTCTGAGTAGACAGATTACTAACACTAACAAAATGTCACATTTGTATTTTGGAACATAAAACGCTGGTTGCGAAGCAACCTTAAAAAGCGCTGTATCATAGCCTATCTACAGGAAATCCACTGTGCATGATACAGAGAGCAGAGAATTGTAAATGCATGACCATGTAGAGACGGAAATTACATGCCGTCGTGTAAATAAGATAAATAACATAAGGCTTTTTAATTTATCAAGAGATAAGACGGAGCCCTCTCCTCTCCTTTTATATGCTTTACTCACAAGTTTGTGAATTGACCTGGATATGAAGCGTCCGTAGCGCAAAATAATAAAACAGTAGTTTCTAAAGAGCTAAGACGAAAGACAAAGAAAAAAAAATCAGCAGCAGCGGTTATATTTCAGCAGCGGCGGTGCAGTCAAAACAGATCGTTGAAGAGCCAAAGAATTCTCAGTAGGCGCACCAGCCGGCGCTACAGAGTGACGTTCATTTACTGGAGGCATTTTATATCTGGCCGATTTTTGGATACTATGGCGGGGCAAGTTAGACTATGGCGTCTTGTCAGACTTGTATGGGAAACACTGGACAGTACTTTATTTAACTTCATTGCAACTGTAGTTCACTTAATAATTTTGTAATTTAGTAGTTCACAGTACTTAAGAGCAGATGGAGGTATAGCGCCTTTCTAGTCAGCCGACCACTCAAAGATTTTTACACTAAGAGGCACCTGCTGCTCAGTTTTTAACACACTCACATATTGATAACGGCTATCAGTGTGTACCATTTGGGGTTTAGTATCTTGCTCAAGGATACTTTGACAAGTAGGCTGGAGGAGCCGGGGATCGAACTGCCTCGGAGCCACAGCCTGCGATATATATTGTGTATCACAGTATAGCCTAAAATTATTGTGATATTTTTAAGCCATATTGCCCAGCCCTACTACTGTTTGGTTGGGACTTGTGTAACAGATACTTAGCTTGTAATATGTGGGTAAACTGAAAGTAGTTTATGCTTAAAGGAATGGGTCCTCTTATACAAGCCAAGCTAACAACAAAAACAGAGGTGAAGACATGCTCAGACCTACTACTGATGGTGACTCAGTCTGTGATTCACTGCTGCCTCTCTGCTCTCCTGCCTCTGAAGGAAGCTTTGTGCTTTGACAGTGTAAAAGTTTATGGCATCTCTAGTGGTTATGCTAAGGTTATTTCAGACCGCTACTTCTCTCAAAATTTGGGGTTGACAAATCTGTTTTAGCTTGCAGTTGTAAAGCCCGGGCCGAATTCAGTCCACTTCCCCTGCAGTAAGTTCTACATTTCAGAGATAGTGACGTCTCAGGAATGTTGAACACTAACAGGCTGACTTTGTTGTGTGTCCATGTCCTGAACCACAGAGCCCACAACTCAGAGACAAGGAGGAGCTCACACTACAAACTTTTACATTTTTCTGTACGACATATTGCATCTACTAGCTTGCACCTCCCACAGTATACAGCTACAGTAGCATTCTGTGGGCATTCTGCTCTTAGTTGCCTTGCATCATGTCATCTTTATCATGTTTGCTGTGTCTATGCTGTGAATTTCAAACTGACACTTCAGAGTGAGGTTTCTGTGTCTCTTTTGTGTAGATTATCTTAATTAACACAGTGTCATGAGGAACACAAGAAAGGGTTTCATTTTGAACAATTAAAAAAAGGCTTCAAGTGCTTGAATCAGTGTGGAGGGATGTCTGAACATGTTTCCGCAGAAAGCACACACACACACACACACACACACACACACACACACACACACACACACACACACACACACAGTGGGCGGGGCTGTATTCCAGAGAAAAACCTGTCCAGACAAATCACATAAATCAATTGATCGACTGATCAGCGAAGCACAAAACTAGAACAACAAGTCTTTGTGTTGTGCTGAAACTAAAATAGAGTAGAACAGCCCTTCAGAGAGAGGAGAGAAAACCTAAGGTAAATAAATATTTTTTAAAAAGGCATGGGATCTGAGGTGAGAGGCCATGAGTAAAAACAGTATGTAGTCTCTACATTTAACAATAAAATTAGTAGTGTGATAGAAAATGAAACAAAGAGGCCTTTTTAAACAGTCCCATTGGTCTACATCAGGGGTATTCAACTAAGATTCAGGTCCACTTAGAGAAAATCCGGAACATCATAATGTCTAACTTGGGATATGATTTTGTGCGATATATACTGAAGTAGCCTAGTAGTTGTATCAATGTCTGCATGTAATTAACATCTTACTGTCAAATCAAATAAAGAAAGTACGATTCAAAAACATTTCGACAGTATTTATTGTCACCTAACATTGAATTATACAGATATGCATTTAAAAACAAAATGGATGAAAAAAATAAATGAATTAGTTTTTGAAAAATTGTGCATCTTAAAATAAAGCGTTTAATTTTAGAAAAAATAAGATTGTGTAGCAACAGCTTGAAGTTTCCTTTTTATTTGTTAACTGTTTCACGCCTTGACAGTAACAGACTCAACCAATTTCACAATAGATAAAAAACAATTTAACAGTTTCTCTTTCTTTCCCTCTTTTGATGATGACTGGTTGCTCTGATCAAAACTTTGTGTCAGATGCTTATGGAGAATGGTAAACAACAGGATACAGAGAAACCCAATCCAGGCACACCAAAAAAAATAGAGGAAAGAAGTACTGAATAACCTTTATTGTTGTGGCTAAATCGTTAAAAGAGTCAACATGTATCGACCACAGCAGGTCTCTGTCAGGGATTTTTTTTTTTAAACCACCACAAAGTAAAACAACCTTAGAAAACAAATGGCTGTGAATTAATATTTTCCTCAGGACTTTTCACATTTTAAAGGAAACGTTCTTAATAAATGCATATTAATCAGACAATGAAATAATAGCAGTACACAATGCAAAAGGTATATTCGTTCAGAGGATAAGGGGAACAGAGTTGCATTATTTTCCATAATATATGGATATATCAGTATCAATATTGGCACTTGTTATTGGCCAAATAAGTTGTTATATATCTGCAAAAATTTCATGCATTCCTAATGAGGATGTTTCATATTCTACATTTGGTCAAACCTGAGTAATCCACTCCTCAACAGGAGGGACAAAGGCTGTTTCCATACATAAGTCATGTCCTACTTCTCCCACCCCTGTGGAGTCGAGATACTTTTTGGGACTAGTCGAAGACTGCTAAGATGTAGCAGTCCTTAATGCCATACTTTGGAGAAACAAAATGTCATCACTGACACTGAAGGTGAATGGAATTTGTGGTACACTCAGTTACTACTCAGACAAGTATGGGTTTGGTTAGCCAGCCAGCGGCAGATTAATGTAATTTAATTTAATAGCATAAATAACATGCAGCAGAACTGCTTTGTTTTTCTGCATCACACATGCTACACAGCTACATATTTTACTTTACAGACTTTTCTTCAGCATTATTTAAACAGCTTGCATATAGATTATACAACATGTCAGCTTTAAAGTGAGTCGTGGCCCTTTTTGTGTACTCCGCCCAAGGGAGTGCTGCTCAGCCCACCCAGGTGCTCCATTGGTGCTGCCATTAGCCTACATTATTGAACTCCTGCCAGTATGAGACAACGTGTGTGTGAGAAATGGGATTATGTAACCTATAGTCCAGTTGCTGTGTTTATGTGGAGGGAACTGGACCCCATCATCACCATATATAGGAAGAAAGCAGCTGAAGCACTTGTTTGTCAGAGCCTGTTCTCAGGTCAGGCAAAGCCTACTGTCTGATAAAAATGTAATTATAGCTGTGAAGACACATGCAAGCAAATCCATGGAAGAGGAGCAGGGTACATGTAGTGCACACTGCTGGCTCTCTTCCTTGTTGGCTTGCTGTGCTGTGTTAACAACCCCTTAGTCACCAACCACATAGGTTATTATAGATTATTGTTACTATATATTTTGTCTGTGATGAGCAGCTGTGTTCACTGTGAGTCAAATCATTGGTTATCTTTATATGAAAGCGGTAACCATAAATATGTACACTGGACTTCAAGCTGACAGCACTACTTTTTGACTTGTTCACACTGCATACTGTTACATTAAACAAATTGTTGCCACAGTGCATGTGTACTAGGGCTGCACACCTTCATCGTAATATCAACATTCACAACATGGGTATCGCAAAAGACTGCTTGAACTATGATATATATAGTATATTTACATGTGCCATACATTTACACGCAGCATGTGGTGTTGAGACAGTGGCATCAGGTGAGTTTACTCATTCGGAGAGTATTTCTCATGTCACAGAAACCACTGCGAGTGAAACTTGCGTTTTGTGTGTTATCATCATACTATCTGTAATCTATCAATCAATCAATCAGTCAATTTTATTTATAAAGCCCAATATCACAAATCACAATTTGCCTCAGAGGGCTTTACAACATACAACATCCCTCTGTCCTTAGGACCCTCACAGCGGCTAAGGAAAAACTCCCCAAAAAAAACCCTTAAACGGGGAGAAAAAAATGGTAGAAACCTCAGGAAGAGCGACTGAAGGAGGGATCCCTCTTCCAGGACGGACAGACGAGCAATAGATGTTGTACAGAACAGATCAATATAATGAATTAACAGTAATCCATATGACACAATGAGACATAAGGAGAAACAGATGTTATATTAATAATATGATTATATATGTATGTGACAATAATGATATGTGTATCATAGTCCAGGTATGACTAATAGTAACAGCAGCAGTGGGAGGCATCAGGCAGGACCACGGCAGCAGCACAACCACGACACATCATCCAGGCACAGCTGCGGTACGAGTTAACCTGCGAGACAGTGGAGCACAAAGGCTCCGGAGAACAAGCCGAGTTAGTGACATGCAGTAGGCCCGGGTTAGAGAGATGCATTAACAGGACATGAATACTAGCAAGGGAGAGAGAGAGAGAGACAGAGAGAGAGAGAGAGAGAGAGAGAGAGAGAGAGAGAGAAGGAGAGAAGGGGCTCGGTGTATTATAGGAGGTCCCCCGGCAGACTAGGCCTATGTCAGCCTAACTAGGGGCTGGTCCAAGACAGGCCTGAGCCAGCCCTAACTATAAGCTTTATCAAAAAGCAAAGTCTTAAGTCTAGTCTTGAAAGTGGAGACGGTGTCTGCCTCCCGGACCGAAACAGGAAGCTGATTCCACAAAAGAGGAGCCTGATAGCTGAAGGCTCTGGCTCCTGTTCTACTTTTGGAGACTTTAGGGACCACAAGTAACCCTGCATTCTCAGAGCGCAGTGTTCTGGTGGGATAATAGGGCACTATGAGCTCTCTGAGATATGATGGAGCCTGATCATTTAGAGCTTTGTAAGTTAAGAGAAGGATTTTTAATTCAATTCTGGATTTTACAGGGAGCCAGTGCAGAGAAGCTAAAACAAGAGAAATATGATCTCGTTTCTTAGTTCCTGTCAGTACACGTGCCGCCGCGTTCTTGATTAGCTGGAGAGTTTTCAGGCACTTATTAGAGCTGCCTGATAATAGAGAATTACAGTAATCCAGCCTCGAGGTAACAAACGCATGGACCAATTTTTCAGCATCTTTTAGTGACAGGATAGGCCTAATTTTCGCAATATTACGCAGATGAAAAAATGCAGTCCGAGATGTTTGTTTTAAATGGGAGTTAAAAGACAAATCTTGATCAAATATTACTCCGAGGTTTCTTACGGTGGTGCTAGAGCCCAGAGCAATGCCATCCAGAGAAACTATATCATCAGATTAAGAGTTTCTGAGGTGTTTGGGGCCAAGAACAATAACTTCAGTTTTGTCTGAATTTAACATCAGGAAATTGGTGCTCATCCAGGTTTTTATGTCTTTAATGCATTTCTGAAGTTTAGTTAATTGATCCGTTTCTTCTGGTTTTATCGATAAATACAACTGTGTATCATCCGCATAGCAATGGAAATTTACAGAGTGATTTCTAATGATGTTACCTAAGGGAAGCATATATAGCGTGAATAGAATTGGTCCGAGCACTGAACCTTGAGGTACTCCAAAACAAACTTTAGTACGTGAAGATGATTCATTATGAACGTGAACAAACTGAAAGTGATCGGATAAGTACGATTTAAATCAGCTTAGTGCAGAACCTTTAAGGCCAATTGAATGTTCCAGTCTCTGTAGCAGAATTTGATGGTCAATTGTGTCAAATGCGGCACTAAGATCTAGTAAGACAAGTACAGAGACGAGTCCTTGGTCTGAAGCAATCAGAAGATCATTTGTAATTTTAACTAGTGCTGTCTCGGTGCTATGATGCACCCTAAATCCTGACTGAAATTCCTCAAATAAATTATTATCATGGAGAAAGTCACACAGCTGGTCTGCGACTACTTTCTCAAGGATCTTTGAGAGAAAGGGAAGGTTGGATATAGGTCTGTAATTGGCTAACACCTCTGGATCCAATGTGGGCTTTTTTAACAGAGGTTTAATTACAGCTACCTTAAAAGACTGTGGTACATAGCCCGTTAATAAAGATATATTGATCATGTCTAGTATGCAAGTGTTAACTAAAGGTAAGACTTCCTTAAGTAGCCTAGTTGGGATGGGGTCCAATAGACACGTTGATGACTTGGATGAAGAAATCATCGAGGTCAGTTGTTGAATAGAAATCAGGGAGAAGCAATCTAAATATGTATCAGCACTTATAGCTGTGTTTGAAGGCAGATTAGTACTGTTAGACGGCAGGAGGTCATGAATTTTGTCTGTAATAGTTACAATTGTGTCATTAAAAAAGCTCATAAAATCATTACTGCTAAGGGCTAAAGGAATACAAGGCTCAATAGAGCTGTGACTCTCTGTCAGCCTGGCTACAGTGCTGAAAAGAAACCTGGGGTTGTTCTTATTTTCTTCTATTAATGACGAGTAATAGTTTGCTCTGGCGTTGCGGAGGGCTTTCCTATATGTTTTTAGACTATCTAACCAGATTAAACGAGAATCTTCCAGTTTGGTTAATCGCCAATTCCTTTCAAATTTTCGCGACATTTGCTTTAATTTTCTGGTTTGGGAGTTATGCCAGGGAGCAAACTTTCTTTGCTTTGCGAACTTCTTTTTAAGAGGTGCTACGGAGTCAAGAATTGTTCGCAGTGAGCCTGCAGCGCTATCAACGAGATGATCAATTTGGGAGACTTTAAAGTCAGTACGGGAAACCTCAGTTACAGAGAATATTGAATTTAACGCCGATGGAATCACTTCCTTAAATTTTGCTACCGCACTATCTGATAAACACCTAGTATAGTAACTGTTACTGAGTGGCGCGTAGTCAAGTAGACAGAAATCAAAAGTTATTAAGTAATGGTCTGATAGAGAGGGATTCTCTGGAAAGACCATTAAGTTATTAATCTCAATTCCATACGCCAGAACTAGATCGAGGGTGTGGTTAAAACGGTGAGTGGGCTTATGTACACTTTGACTGAAGCCAATGGAGTCTAATAATGTGATAAACGCAGTAGCGAGGGAGTCATTATCAACGTCCACGTGAATATTGAAATCGCCTACAATAATAACTTTATCTGATTTCAGGACTAAACTGGATAAAAACTCGGAGAATTCAGATAAGAATTCTGAATACGGGCCAGGAGCACGGTACACTATAACAAATAGAAGAGGCTGCGAGGTTTTCCAGGTCGGATGTAAAGGACTAAGGACAAGGCTTTCGAAGGATTTATAATCTAGTTTAGGTTTAACGCTGATTAATAGACTAGAGTTAAAAATGGCTGCAACTCCCCCTCCTCGGCCGCTGCCTCGAGGAACGTGGGTATTATTATGACTGGGAGTGGATTCATTTAGACTAACATGTTCATCATGACACAGCCAGGTTTCGGTGAGGCTGAGTAAATCAATATGATTATCAGATATTAATTCATTTACTAACACTGCTTTGGAAGATAACGATCTGACATTTAACAGTCCACATTTAATTCTCCTGTTTTGTCTTTCTGTCACAGAAGAGGTTTTAATTTTTATCAGGTTATTATGTACAACTCCTCTTTGTTTGACTTTATATTTAAATAATTTAGGAGGTCGGGGGACAGACACTGTTTGTATGACACTATGGGTGGGTGACTGCTCTAGAAGCTCAGAGAAGTGTTTTACACTGCGACTCTGATTCCTGGTCTCAACTCTGGGTTGTCACGGTTTTAGATCACTAATAAACTTGTCCAGGTTTCTAGATATGAGAGCGGCTCCATCCAAAGTGGGATGAATGCCGTCTCTCCTAATCAGACCAGGTTTTCCCCAGAAGGTTTTCCAATTATTAACGAAGCCCACATCGTTTGCTGGACACCACCTGGACAGCCAGCGATTGAATGATGACATGCGGCTAAACATATCATCAGTGGTCAGATTTGGCAGGGGTCCAGAGAAAACTACGGAGTCCGACATAGTTTTGGCATACTGACACACCGAGGCAACATTAATTTTTGTGACCTCCGATTGGCGTAACCGGGTGTCATTAACGCCGACGTGAATAACAATCTTACTGAATCTACGTTTAGCCTTAGCCAGCAGTTTCAAATTTGACTCAGTGTCGCCCGCTCTGGCCCCAGGGATACATTTGACTATGGTCGCTGGTGTCGTTAACTTCACGTTTCTCAAAATAGAGCTGCCAATTACCAGAGTTTTCTCCTCAGCGGGTGTGTCGCTAAGTGGGGAAAAACGGGTAGAAACATGAACAGGCTGGTGGTGAGCCGAGGGCTTCGGCCTGGTACTACGCTTCCCTCGGACAGTCACCCAACCTCCTGGCTGCACAGGGGTTACCGGAGGACCGCTAACAGAGGCTATGCTAAGTGGCTCCGCGCCAGCTACAGGGACTGGCTAACTACCGCAGTTACAGTTTGACTCTCCATGGTGCGGAGCCGAGCTTCTAATTGACTAAGCCTCGCCTCCAACGCAGAAAATAAACTACATTTCTCACATGTACCATTATCGCTAAAGGAGGCAGAGGAGTAACTAAACATCTGGCACACCAAGCAAGAGAGTGCAGGAGAGGAAGCCATCGCTAGGTGCTAAGCTAAGGTAGCTAACAAGGCTGAGGGTGTGTGAGCAAGCAAAGATGAATAAGACAGTCGTTTAAAGAAGCAGAGTGATTAACACTACAACTAGTGAGGTTTAAGAAGTGAAGTGGATGTTTAACGGCTAAAGTGAGGAGAAAAAGCAGAAAAGTAGCTGGTGAGAGATCGCTGCAGCAGCTGAGAGACACCAACACAGAAACACCGGAAATGACACAACATGCTTACCGCAGTACGTCAGGTACGCTACATGTCTTAGTGGGGAAAATGTTTCATTCAGAATAAGATCTAATTCCTGTGTAATGTGTTGGTGTTTTTTTTTTTCTTGTGCTCTGCACGGATCTGGTCTTTCACAACATGTGTGATGTCATCAGGTTATTCTTGTCTCTTTTATATTATTATTATTGATATTATTTCAGTCACTCTGTCTGTTCATGTCCCAGCCGAAATGTAGCTGTAGTAACACAAAATGTGCCACCACATGTCAGGAGCTACATGTAAAGTACTGTATGCAAACAATCAAGTGACTGAATCCTTCACCACCGAGATCCTGCAAATGTTTCACAATAAAAGCCTATTAAGAAAATAAAGAGGTTCTCTCAACCGAAGTTATGATGGGCTTTTAATTTGAAACAGATACAGGAAGTGTTGAGTTTGAAATGATGGTGCGATGCATTAACTTTATCAAGGCAAACGGGAGCTGATAAAAAGTATAAATATAAATAATTACAAAGGGAGTAAATAAAGGCCCATTCATAATGTAGTCTGTTTCACATGAAGCTGGCAGACTCTGTAGTTGTGGTAAGTAAAAGCCCCACAATTACTTAATTTTGTTACTTTGTGTGTGTCTCCATTATGAAGAAATAACACCGTTTGCTAGCTTGATGCTAATTGCAGTAATTACTGGGTTGCTAAATTGCCTCTGTATTTTCACACCATCATTTTTCCCTTTTCACTCTGTTGTGGTAACATCCCTACAGGAAATATAAAGGCTGCGGTGGTGTTGTTGTACAGTTGTCCACAGAAGCAGATCGCTCTGTGTCTCTACTGGTCAAAGTGATGGCTGTGATGGGAGAAGTCGTAAACGACAAAAAGAAAATCAAACATGCTAGACTTTCTGTCGGGACGTCGTGAGGCATCCCAGACGTGGTGTCGGTTGTCGTCTGCTATGACACACTATACGAGATGAAACGATGGATTATCGCGTACGACACTCATTGTCGTTGACAATCTGTGCCGAGACCATACATCGCTGCGTCAGGCTAGTACCAGGCTGATAGCGTGTAGTGTGCACCAGGCATAAGTTGTATGCAATTTATTGTGTGAGATCATTATGTTTCAGTTGTAGTTAACCTGTGTAAGATCTGCCTCTAGCTAGCACTAGCTTGTATGGCTAGCTGGATGACGGCTCGAATGGCTGTAGATTCTAGCATTTTATATAGTCTAAAACACAAACTCTCTCCGCTCTGCATTGTATCTTAGGTTAGAGGCTAGTCTGCTGAGGCACAAGTTTAGCTTTTTAAAAAATCGGCATCGTCTGGCTTTTTTTAAGGTTGTCATTTTCATGACAAACAACGCAAACATTCCATAAATATTCTGCATTTTTTATCAATTCCAGAGTGAGCAAGTCCCTTGTAGCTGGTATTTCTTCCAAATTGGTGTTAGTGTATTTTAATATTGAGATTTTTTATTTATTTATCATACAGTCCAGATGTAAAAATTATTATCCAACACTTAAGGGCACTTGCCCCAGGATATTCAGATGGCTCTTAGTTTGAAACTGACATGTTATGTGTAGTAGGGCAATCTACTCGCTTTGTTCAATGTAAAGAGCATGAAGAAATGTATAAAGATTTGGACTCTAGCAAGATGGTCATGATGGCTCAATGGATTTGTTCTGTTTTGGAATACACAATATTCTTCCAAATTTGTGTTAGTGTATTTTAATATTCAGAATTTCACTTTGATAAGCTCTCTCTTTTTTGACCATATACCTGTTTGCATTCCTGTTCTTAGAATTACAGATAATCAGAATATTTCTCAAAATGTTAAACTATTAAATTTGTAGTGACTTAATATTTTTCTGGACTATCCATAGAAATTGTATTTCTGTGGGATTATCACAAATCTCAATCACATTTTTCATCTGATTTACATTATACTGGGGAGATGATGTTGGTGCTTTCTATAAACTCAGCTGAAGATGTGACATTTCTATCATGTTTTGTACATAGACTGTATATAATGATGCGTACACAGTTTGGTTTTGTAAATAAAGTTTTCAGATTTGGGATTTTATGTAACTTTCGATACATTTTCAGCATACATGAATGTAACCATAATTTGAACCATAGAACATCAAACATTAGTTAAACACTACAGTTTGTCAAAAAACAATGTTATTGGGGACCCACTCATATAAGCACCTGTGGGTCCTTACTAGTGCTGGGCGGTATACCGGTTCATACCGAATACTGATGGTTTTTTTTTTTTTATGATATGAATTTTTCCATATACCCCAATACTGGTGAATATGTAGCGTACACAACGTTGGGAACGCCGAGCGGCGGAACGGAGCGCCGCGGGACATTGTTTGGGAGGGAACTGTTTTGCAGTGGCACTAAGCAAGGTGATGTGACGACACAACGGTGAGTTGAGCGCATGGGTGTCGTTGGGTTGAGAAAATGGATAAAAACAGTGAAAGTTCCGAAACTGAAGTCACAGAACGAGGAGAAAATTACACAGAAGAACTTGTACCAAAAAGAGGAGCCGTGTCTGTTGTTTGGAAGTTCTTCGGCTTTAAAAATTCCGACGTCAATCAAACAGCGATTCTCTGCAAATGTTGTCAGGCTAAAGTTGTAGCCGCAGGAGGCAACATGAGCAATATGCTTCACCACCTCAGGCACAAACATGTCTTGGAATATCAAGAATGCATGAAACTAGATAAGTTGCCTTAATGAATGTTTAGTGGTTAAAGAAGTCTTCACTTTGCAGTTACAGGGGACGGATTGTTTACATTGTGTAGTAGCCAGTTGGTTTACAAAAGATGTTTTTTTGAATTGTTAGCAAAATTTGCACAATAAAAGGATTCTGTATTGATTCCTTCACTTCATTAGAATCATGAGTGCCACCTCTTTGTAAACAGCATCATTTTGTAGGGCCATGCAAACCTGTATCAATACTACTGTGGACATTAATGTTTTTCTACAATATTCACTTCTCATGACAGTAAAATAGGCCATTCTAAGCCAATTTACTGCTGTAATTCCTCTCTAAATCATTAAAAAATGTGGTTAACACCCAGTCGTGCATGAAAAAAAAATACCGTCATATACTGTGAAACCGATATAAGTTTGAAAAATACCGTGATATAAATTTTTGGTCATACCGCCCAGCACTAGTCCCTACATTGAAAACCTATCAACAGCCCCTTTTCCACCGCAAGAACTTTTTTCATTTACCCGGGTAATTGAAAAGCCTCGGAGCGTTTCCACCGAAATTACCCAGGTAAATAAATTTCCCCCAACCCCCAAATTCCCCCCAAAAAAGTACCTAGTAGTGGGGTAGGACTTTTCAGGTTACCCGGAACTTTAAGGGACGGGGCTGTGTGCTGAAGAACGCTGATTGGTGGAACACACGCAGCGTTCTGCACTTCTGCGTTAGTGTGGCTGCTAACTTTGTACAAAAAAACATTTCTACCGTAGTATTGAGAAGCGGTAACGGTATCAGTTCTTCTCACGGCACTTTTACACATTTTGGTTTAATTCATTATCATCCTGCAGCCTCTCCTCTGCGCTCTGTGCCGGCGCTGAACACACACACACACACGGCTACACACTACAGTAAGCAGTGAGCTGCCGAGCGGTGGCCGCAACAAACTCTAAAATGGCTCGAGCTGACGGCAGCTACACTCGCTACTGTAAGTAGAATTAAACCTTAGCGAGTAAGAAACCAATAATTTATCAATACATGTGTTCAGCAACATGAACATGTAAACATGTAGACAGCGATATTCAATATGCTCCGCCCACAGTCTCTCATCCACCGACACTAACGTTATGTCTTACACGCTGATTTAGACAGCACGCTAGTTCAGCTAACAGCGAATTGTTACTAATAAGCTCAAATGACAGCTGTCTGTGTGTAGACTAACTTAGTTTGACTCTTATCTTAAAATACTTTTAAACTTAGCTGCTGGCTGAGACAAACGGCCTGTCCTCTCTCTACCAGCACTAATGTCATGTTGCCAGCCAACAAGCTGGCGGAGGGCACACGCTGAATCATCTACGTCATCAGCCTGATTTGAATACATTTTCCGTAACTTTGAGGTGCGGTGGAAACGCAAACCACACAGATTACCAGGAACTCTTTTACCCAGGTAAATAAGTTCCTGGTAATAAAAGTTCCTGGGAATGTCGGTGGAAAAGGGGCTAATATCACTGCATTTCAGTTATGTTATTCAGTGTGCAGGGGGTATTCATTGTCTGGGGTCTGTGATAGCAGCGCAGATGTAACACACAAAGACACTAAAACTGTATACTTGTATATTTATACATATGTATATACATACTTCCCATACATATTTACACATATGTATATTTGTTTATTTATCAGAAGTCATATCATCATCACAGTATTCAACAATGTTATTGCACATCACATGTTTTCCTCATACCATGCAGCCCGAATGTGCACTCTGGTAAACATCCAACAGTCTTGAAGCAAAATAATGTGATGTGTTCCATGTAGCTCAACTCTGTCTGTCTGTCTGTCTGTCTGTCTGTCTGTCTGTCTTTCTGTCTGTCTAGGTACTGACATCTCAGTGGGAGAGGAGGTAGCCATCAAGTTGGAGTGTGTGAAGACCAAACACCCACAGCTCCACATAGAGAGCAAAATCTACAAGATGATGCAGGGTGGAGGTACTGTATACTAAAACACACCATGTACACACACATCTATCACGCTGTGAAGTTTAGCTTTGGATTTATGAGCCAAGTATTCTGCATCACTGTTATACAGCACTTTAAAATATAAGCCAACATCCATTCATCACTGTACATCATTAGCTGTATACAAGGTGATCGATCAAATAGTGTATATTGAGTTATCCAGAAGTAGGTATAGGTCAGAAGGTAAGGTGTGTGTGTGTGTGTGTGTGTGTGTGTGTGTGTATGTACATGTTGAGGAAGGATTTTAGTTTGTGTCAGCAGTGCCATGTTGAAGAAAACTGGAACCTGCATTCTCTTAGTGGTGGTGTGCTTCCACCAAGTTTTCAAAAAAGTTCTGGCCATATTAGTGTTTTTTTTTGGGGGGGGGGGGGGGGGGGGGGGTGCGTGCGTGCGTGTGTGTGCGCATGCAGTGCAGTGCTGACCTGCAGCATTTTGTTGCTGTCTGACTGTAGAAGGAAATACCAGATGGCTTCTTTCCCTTTGCAACGTCAGCCACTTACACTTACCAGCTACCACTAAAGCAGCTGGCCTCTGCCACTGCTTCCCCCGGGAGATTTTGTAATCCCTTTTTCTATATTTGCAGTCTTTGAATATTCATCCACCTGTTTGTCAATATAAAACATTTCATTAGCACTAGGGGTGGGGGGTAAAATTGAAGCAGCATAGTTTAACAATATTTTGCTTGGCAATATTGTGTTGATATATGGACACCAAGTAACGATTTCTTTATGATATTAATTATTTATATTAAAAAATACAAATAGAACTTTTGGTAGCTTACGAGAATGAAAATTCATAGCTTTATTCACTTTACTAGATACAGTTTGCTGCAATAAAAGTGACTGAAGTGAAAAGATGATGAAAAGACTGAACACAACACAAAAAGATAAAACATGTTTAAAAAGTTCCTTCAAGGAAAAAGGTAATAAACTGCAAAAATGTTACTGCAATACTCAGCATATAGCAGCCTGTTTAAAATCACGTAAATTGTGACCTAAGTATTCTGATTATACCATATTGTGGGGCCTCTGGTGATTCCCGCCCCTAATTAACACAGGCATTAAAAAGTTGTGTTAATCAGTTTGCATATTATTCATATTCACTTATCTGTTTCTGTATTAGTACATAATAAGCCAGAATAGCAGAAATAGCTGGAACTGGTTACAGCAATGTTCATTAGAGGTTGACCGATATATCGTCCAGCCGATATATCGGGCCGATATTTGGGTTTTTTAAAGGTATCGGCATCAGCTGATACCTGGGAGCGTTCAGCCGGTTTTTTTTTTTTTTTTCTTTTTTCTTTTTTCTGGGGCCTCATTTACAGACAGGCATATCCGCAGGCAGCCCAGTGTTGCTGGAGAACACATGCAACGCATGCTTTCCCCTCCCCTGCTCAGTGCCTAGGTTACCAGCCTACTGGCAGACTGCAGCTGGAGTGTTGGACAGTGGCCAAATAAACAACACAGCTCCTGGGAGAGAACACAAGGCTTTAGTTGTGATCCCTCAGAGAATTGTATTTTAAATTGGTTACTTAGCTGTATTGTTGCCTTGAACTTTGAGGGTGAAAAATGCGAATGCCAAATAAGTGGTCTTAAAATACGCTTGCAACTAGCGAACTAGATTCTATACAGGCTAATTCTAGAGCTAGGCTAGAGAGCTAGCCTCATTGAGTTTGTCAATATGTATGGGCAGTTACTTCGGACACCACCCGCAGGATTAAATTGTAACCATATAACGCCAATGTTATCAACTCAGTGGTGTTTTGAAAGTTTCAGTCTAGTCTAGTCGGCCAAGCAGAGATATAGGCATGGTGGTCTGAGGAGCAGCCCTCATACACACAGCAGCGGTGTGTGTGATGAGCTGGGCTGCTGCAAGTGTGTGTGACTGCTGCGAGTGTGTGACTGCTGCTCCGCCAGAGAGCTGTTTGAAGTATTGTGACAACCTGTATTTTTCCATCAGGTTGCATCCCCTGTATGTACACCCAGGAACTCCCACAGTCACACCCACGTACTCACTGATCCCGCCACCACTCAAATCCTGTGTATATTCACCCCGGCAGACAGAGAGAGAGAGCAGTCGGAGAGTAAACGCCGGATGTCCACTGGATCCATTGCATGTGCGATTCAGCCGCGGTGCGGACTCGCTCTGTCCTGTCCCATTAAGTTTCGATGTTGCGCAGTGAGCGTGCTTCAGGCTGTCAATCCATTATTTGTTTCATCCACCGTCCGCAATAGCCTTCCTCCGATCAACCTCCACTCCAAAATAAAGTTAACATACTCTGCATCACCTGCCATTCACAGCCTGCAGCAGCAAAACCTGGATTGGATTTCTCTGACTGACTGGACTGGACTGACTTTGACTGACCGTAAACTAACACAATTACCAGACTGTGAGTAAACTATTGTTCTTTTTTGTCTTTATTTTGTCTTTCGGAGTTTTTAGGCCAACTGAGCTACATTTTTGTTACAAACTGAACTAAACTGAATTGAAATGTATTGAATTGCTTTTTTGTTTGAACACTGAGAAAAGAAGAGAGAGAGACTGAAAACCTGGTGTGGCATTTTGAATTGGATTACGTTGTTTTTTGTGTCTTAATTTTCAATTGCACTATAATATACATCTGCTTGGTATTGCAACTGTTGTGTGGTGTTGGGTTATTGTTGTGTTGTCACTCATTGTAGGGTGTATTTTCTTAATAAGGTACATCCTTTGTGAGATTTTGGGTTTAAAACAAACAAACAACTAAAAAACAAACAGATAAAACCACAACCACCTAAAACTTGACTGACAATCTTACATGCCAGGAGAAAGACCTGGCTGGCATCCCAGAGAAAAAAAAAACAAGACAAATCTAAACTGAACAAAATAAAAATATCAAATAAAATTATAGCTGCTGCGCAGCGATGGGTCGGGTCCGGGCATTTTTAGGCAATTCTGAGCAACAAGCAGAAGAATAGGAAGACATCAAGGAAGTTGATATTACAATCTGCATTTAGCATCAGCTGAGTCATTTTGCAGGTTGCATCATCTGGAAATTGTATTGCAGCAATTGCAAAGTAAAAGTAGTTGAATATTGGAATAAATTTGCAAAGTACACTTTTGTATCAGTGGAAACCACTACACAATAATAAATAAATAAATAAATGTTGGTGATTTGTTTTTAATGATAAGTGCTTTGCTTCACAAGAGAAAATCTGATTTAAAAATACCACTCTTAAAGTGACTGCAGTTGTTCTGAAAATAGACATATTGCATCTAGACAGCATTGAGATGTTGGTAATTTTTTTTTAAATATATTTTTGGGGCTTTTTTGCCTTTAATGGAAAGTGAGAGTCAGGAAATGGAGAGACAGAGAGGGGGATGACACACAGGAAAGGACCTTCCAACGCAGGATTCAATCCACAGCCGCTTGCATTGAGGGCTGTATTTTCTTTCATGGAGCGGCTGCTCTACCAACTGAGCTAAACACCGCCTCCATGTTTTATTTTTAAGAATGATTGATTTGCTTCATAAGTAAATAACTGTTGTTTAAAATACCATTCTTGCATTGATTCTGATATGTATTCGTCAAACATCATCTACCATGACTCTAAAATTTTATGCATTTGTTTCTCAAAGACTCTTTGTAGTTTTGATGTGTCATACTCATCCCCCTTGTTGGGTCTTGAACCCAGAGTCCTTGGTACTGTGATCCAGCTCCTAACTCACTGAGCTAATTGTCTGGAGGTGAGACCTGGTGTGTGGCTTCTCAAATAGACTCAGGAAGTCACCGACTGGGCTGCAGTTGTTGTGGCAGATTTCAAAAATAGTCAAAATGTCAAAAATTCTATTATCTAAACAAAAATCTGACAATACATAAATTGCATCTAGACAGCATGGACATGTTGGTGATTTGTTTTTAATGATAAGTGTTTTGCTTCACAAGAGAAAATGTGATGTTTAAAAATGCCACTTTTACATTGACTCCAGTTGTTCCCATGAGAGCAGAATTCAAAATGTTCTAGAAAATTCAGTTTTGGAGATAAAATTCTGATATTTGCCAAACTTCATCAACCATGACTCCAAAATATTGTCAATTTTTTTCAGGAAGATTGAAAATGTATTTAGCAAGAATTGGATGGTATATGTTTACAGTAGTGATTACAGTCAAACGTTTTCATGCACTGTAGGCTCAATTTTTGATAAATTAAAAATCTGAGAAACAAGTTTTGTGGAGGACAGTCTGGAGATGCTCTCTAGCAAGTTTGGTGACAATTGAGCAAAAATTGTGGGAGTAGATACGTTTTATAAGTTTTACAGTTTTTGAAAAAAACAGAGTGATGGACTTCATAATTTGTAATGAGTCTAAATGGACAAAAGTTTCTGCAGTACTGGGGCTACATTGTGGTGAAGTTTCAAAACTGTAGCATGTATCGTTGGTTTGGTAGGAATTTTTAAAGTTTTTAAATTTAAACGTTTATTGTGCCCCCACCAGGAGGGGGGGGCACATGTCCTTGTCCATTTCTGTAAAGTTTGGGGAGTTTTTGCCCATGGGAAGTATGATTTCCTCGGAAGAAGAAAGAAAGAAAGAAAGAAAGAAAGAATTCTTCCGATTACAATAGGGTCCTTGGCTGCTTAGCAGCCCGGACCCTAATAAACTAAAACTTATGCTTCAAACTGTCACAGTATGATGGGAGAAAATAGTGTATGCGTGGTTAAAGTTTATTTGAGTTAATGTTGATAATGCACTGAAAATATAGAGTTTTTGTTTTTTTTTTTTTTCTAAAATTGACAATTGTGTACCCCTCATTGTTATTATTGTGACATTTCTATCATGCAAGTAGAGGGAGAAAAAGCAATGTCGGCTCAAAAAAAACGGCCGTACATATCGGTCATCGGCTGAGGCTGATGGCAAAAAATAGGTATCGGTATCTGCCATAAAAAATTCATGTTGGTCGACCTCTAATTTTCATACATACATTGGTGATAATTTGAGTCCAAAAGGTCATATAGTGTGTCTCTTAGTTATTAATGTCTCCTTCCCAGTTTCTTTCAGCACATGTACTATGTGTACAGTACAGAGCTGTGCTTTTATACCCTTCACCTATGCAAGGTTGCTGGGATGCTGAGTGGTGTCTTACATCTTTTACTTATCACCCCAGCCTTGATCCTTGTTGGTCCTGCTGAACAATCGAGTCCAGGTGCACTGCTCCTCTATCTACTTCAGGCACCTAAAGAAAGATGACTACTATATTAGTTGTGCTCCATGAGTCTTGATGGGGAACCTGAAAATTCTCTCTGGCCACTCTACTACATACCAATACATCATACTCTTAAAACACATTAGAAGACAAATCAGAATCAAGTATGTTATAACCACTGGATCGAACATCTTGACCATCTGGAAACATAGATAGATATTTAAGGTGCTTCTCTTTTGGTAATTTTTGAAACCCTCTGCATGACTGTCTTAAATGAATAAGCACTAAATATACCTCCCTCCCCTTCTTCTCTGCTTTCTCCTCTCCTCCAGTGGGTATTCCAACAATAAAGTGGTGTGGGGCTGAGGGTGACTATAATGTGATGGTGATGGAGCTGCTGGGACCCAGTCTGGAAGATCTGTTCAATTTCTGCTCTCGGAAGTTCAGCCTCAAGACAGTCCTGCTTTTGGCTGACCAGATGGTAATTTTTTTATTTTTTTATTTTATATATGTAATTAATCCCATAAGGGGAAATTCAATGTTTTCACACTGTTGTTATTTTTACATATACACACAGGTCCGAAATACACACACATGCAGACACGGGACCTATATATGCATCAAATGGAGAGATGTCATAGTGAGTGTAAGAGCAGGGAGCTACCAGCTATAGGGTCTATGGAGTTGCTAGCTTTATTAAAGGGAAGGGGGTGGTTGGGTGGGGGATGGGGAGGGGGATTTTTAAAGGCAGATATAATAATGATAAGTAGAATCAGAAAAAAGCCAATTAATCAGTCTAAATCAAAGTTCAGCCAGTATCTGTGAACATGAGCTACTCTCTAAAAAGACCCACAGAATATTTGTTTTCTTTTTATACCCAAATGCTCAAGACTTTATACCCCATGACATCGCAAAATTTAGTTTTAGCACTCTGGCTTTTAGATTTGGGAGAGAATATTTCATGTTTACCAACATTTTTGAACTGTCTTAGACCATAGGAATAACATGTATTCATTTTTAAAATTGACGTAGTTTCCTTTTAAGGCTGACATTAGATCCCCCCATCCCCACTTCTCTCCCTAGATCAGCCGTATTGAATACATCCACTCCAAGAACTTCATCCATAGAGACGTGAAGCCAGACAATTTCTTGATGGGCCTGGGCAAGAAGGGTAACCTGGTCTACATAATCGACTTCGGCCTGGCCAAGAAGTACCGTGATGCCCGCACACACCAGCACATCCCCTACCGTGAGAACAAGAACCTGACCGGCACTGCCCGCTACGCCTCTATAAACACACATCTGGGCATTGGTAAGACCAGCATCCACAAAGCACTAACATACAGAAAGCCCACACCAGGTTGCTGATGTGACTTTCTCCTCTCTGTCTACAGAACAGTCCAGACGGGACGACTTGGAGTCGCTAGGCTACGTCCTCATGTACTTCAACCTGGGCTCTCTGCCCTGGCAAGGCCTCAAAGCTGCCACTAAGAGGCAGAAGTACGAACGCATCAGTGAAAAGAAAATGTCCACGCCCATTGAGGTCCTCTGCAAAGGCTATCCATGTAAGTGTAGCTGCTCCCTCCCATCTTTCAATAGTTTCATATAGGATGTTAAGAATCATGAATTGACATTGACCCAAGTAAATCCCTCATTGCTCTTGTGTTCTGGTCCTTTTCCTGCCCACAGCGGAGTTTGCCACCTACCTGAACTTCTGCCGCTCTCTTCGGTTCGATGACAAGCCAGACTACTCGTACCTCCGCCAGCTCTTCAGGAACCTCTTCCACAGACAGGGCTTCTCCTACGACTATGTCTTTGACTGGAACATGCTCAAATTTGTAAGTTGTGTTATCACTTTGAGGGGAATCAGTTCAGTCTTTAGCATCTCCAATGAAGCTTGCAGTTCAGCAAACAAATTATAACAGTATTTGGTTGTGTTATTATGATCATTATGTTTTCCCTTTTTGTGAGTCCAGGTTTATTCATATTTAGCCCCCAAGACATCAACCTTATGTAGGGAAGGACTTGTGTTCATTTAAAGATCTGTACCTTGTTTACTAGATAGAAACATTTTCATGGTTTTATCTTAAACTGCTCTCCTAAGTTGGATTCACCAATCTCTGGATGTACTCATCATAAATCCTTTCTACTGTGACAGGTCTGGACCACCTGTGAATTTTACTCATACCTGGAAAAAAAATTCTAAGTGAGAGAAAGTTGGTGCAATTGTCTTGAGTCACTTGTAGGTGCCTCTTCAGAACAATCCAGTGCTTCTTGCATGAGGCCTGTTGATGTGGTGTTTTAGCCAGTGACACAATATACATTAAATCTCTTTGAGCTAGAAAACTGACCTGAAGCTTTTCTTAAAGAAGCCCTTTTGATGAGCTTGCTGGTTCTCCTGGTGGCTTCTCCTTTTGTTGTTTTCAAGTCTTTCAAAAAGGACTGTTACCAATGAAAGTGAGTTCGTAAAAGTTGATGGATTCAGGAAGAGGCCACTGAGATCAGCTAACTGTGTCTGTGTCAGGGTGCCAACAGAGCAGTGGAGGATGCAGAGAGGGAGCGTCGGGAGCGGGAGGAGAGGCTGAGACACAGCAGGAACCCTGGCGCCAGGGGCATGGCCTCAGCTTCAGGAAGAGCCAGGGCAGCTCAGGACGTCACAGCCCCCTCACCACTCAACCCCGCCTCACATACAGGTCAGCACACACACACACACACACACACAAACATATATATATATATATACAGTTGTTTTCGTATCTATTGTTACTTGATGTATAGATTAGCATGACAGTCAGGGCTTTTCCATCTACTGATTGTGAGCCTTTGACTTCTTGTCCTTTTTTGTCTTTCAGGTATGGAGAAGGAGAGGAAAGTGAGTATGCGTCTTCATCGTGGGGCACCTGTCAACATCTCCTCTTCGGACCTGACGGGGCGCCAGGACAACTCCCGCATGTCTTCGCAGGTAACACACTCAAAGACACACTCTGCTTAGCTATGTCTGAATGAAAGGTACTGGGCTTTGTCTCGGCAGTAGAGCAAGAATAGAGTCCCACTCATTCAGTGGGTAACAGGAATAAAGAAGAAAAAAAGAAAGGCTTTACATTGCACAACAGTAAATATTATAAACTATGAGATTTGTGCTAAATTGCCTGACAAAGATTGTCATGTATCTAACTAGAAAATGCAATATCTGCAGAAAACATGTATGACTGTTCAGGTTAAATGCAATTGCAAAACATTGCTGAAAATGCAGAAAAATTAAATTGCCTGAAAAAAATGTTAAAGCCCAAATACAGTGCACCGCACTGCTGAAAAACCTGTAAAACTGGCAGCGTTGAAAAGCTGAACTGCATTACCCAAAAAAGTCCATAGCTGAAAGACACTGCTCGAAAAGCAAGACGCTAAACTCTAATATTGTCAAAGGTGGAAGTTAAAATTAACTAACTAAAAGCCTAAATGAAGAAAAGCTTTGTTTGTATAAAGCATAAAATGTAGAAAAAGATTAATTTAAGCCTTTAATGCCCTTAAAGAGGGTAACATTTTGACAATCAATGCAGAAGTATAAGTTGATTGAAAAATGTACAGTAGGAGTATAACTATTTTTGTGACCTGTCCAACATTTTATTAAAGTCTGAAATTCTACTACTCTTAATACTTCTGTCACAAAGTGGAGTAGATTGAAGATTTTTTAAAACCCTGCAAGTATAAATTTAAAAAAGGCTTTAATTTGATCATATACTCTTTTATAGTCAGGTTCACAATGTCCTGATTTCAAGCTTCATTAAAAATCTTTGGGGAGTTCAAAAGCCATAAAACATTTTTAGAAAGTTTAGAATCTGACAAACCCCAAAACCAATGTTTGTATTTTTTTCAAAGTCTCTGTTCAAAGTCTCTGTCTCTCTCCATCTTGGACTTTTAAAATGTCGACCACCCTTAACCTGTGTTTAGCTGGATGCGTGATGATAAATCAAATTGGTTTCCGAGTTTAGCAGTTTATTGCATAATTTTCAAGTCAAGGAAACAATTGGGACCATTCTAATACATTAAAAATAATATCTGGTGCTGCATCTGCCTATATAGTTTGTTGTACTAGGCAAATAATTGCTGTATCTCTTGTTATTGTACCTCTTATTATTACACTTGGCAACTATCCAGGTAGCATTAGCAGCTGGCTTTAGAAAAACAACAGCAAAGATTATCCGAGTAGCTAGTGTTAACCACTGGTTGACATACCAAGCTAATGTTAAACACAATAAGTGATTTAGCAGTTGTCAACTGAGCACTTGCTTGACAGCTAAGACATGGCTGGGACAGACAGCTTCATTCAGCCAGGTGACTCTTTCTATTGATATGAAAAAGCAAAGGACTCTGGCGAGAGAAAGGGAGGAGGTGTGTGCTTAATGATAAATAAGGACTGGTGTGACAATATAAATGTAAGGTGCTATCCTGTTCCTGCTCGCCCTATGCCACAAGGAGAATAAACACCCTGGATCACTGCCATAGGTCAGAGTTTGCAGAGCAGCACTGCCTGTGCGACCATGTGGCTGTCTTGTTGGGGTTGAGATATGTAAACATTCTTCAGCGCATCCCCCAGTGACATGAGAGATGGAGCCAATCAGAGGATAGTGCACATTCCAGGACACCTCCTTCATGTCATCAGTGAATTCAGAATCTGTTGTGGATTTCATTTGTAAAACAACAAAAGCAAGTGTACCCAAAACTATAGTTAATCTTTCCATAACCAGAACCCATGGATTAACAGAGCCATTAAGAATGTCATAAACACACACACTGCAGCCAGTCTGTAAACATGGATGATTATAAAGCAGCAGCCTACAATGAAAGAAGAAATTACTAAATTTCAATGCATATGCCAAAGAGGCTGATGAGATCACATTTCAATGGAGTTGTACCTTGTTTGATTTTATGTGACAAATAAATGATGGATTTAAGTTAACTATTTGACTAAGTTAACACAGGAATAAAGCCAAATTTACCCTTAGTTGGTCACATCACCTCAACATCTAGTCACACAAAGAGCAACAAATATGTTGGAAGCTTCAGCCAAAACAACAATGAGGAAGTGGACTCCTTAATGATCTGCTCTGCTGTATCAACAGCAAAACAAAAATCTGCAGATGTTCAACTTACTTTCTTCTCTTCTGACACAGATGTCCTGCTTTTGGCAATGGCCAGCTATGACTTCTTGTCAAAGAACACAGCAATGTTGATGGTACCGGGTGCTCTGCAGATCCAAAAATTCTGGGGTATTGTAGGTCCAGAAAAGGCAAAAGCATTATCTGCACTTAGTGCATTCTCTGTTGCTGACTGTATGGTTTGCAAGAGTTGGTTTACGCTCATTCACACACACACATTCACAACTTTCAGAGTTCTTTTCACACTACACAACTTGCCTTATAATTGGGAGTCTTGAAGTCATTGTGGTTTTCACACTACATGACTGACCAGCAACAAAGGGGTCACACACTAAAGATCCTTCACCAGAATCCATCTGGATTTACCAGTGGTCTGTGCTCCCTCTCCCTCCCTCTCAAACACACTAACACAATTTTTAACCACAGGGCTCAATTCTTGTCTCTGTTCTCAACCTGTGTCTTGAGCTCTTAAAGCTCTTAGCATGCTCAATATCTGGAGTGCATCTGCATGGCATTGGTGAATTCTCGCGTCACTTTTTTTGAACAGTTGGCATTCAAGCACCAATTATGTGAGTGTGGAGCAAACACTGATTTGCGTTCTATCTGGGGCCTCTGGTGGGGAGCTCCAAAAATTATTTTAAATCAGTGGCAAATGACAGCTTAAGTCATAAAGTGTTAACTACCGTATTTTCCACACTATAAGGCGCACTTAAAAGCCTTTAATTTTCTCAAAAAACGACAGTGCGCCTTATAATCCGGAGCGTCTTATATATGGATTACGGTAATTCTGGTTGTGCTTACTGACCTCGAAGCGATTTTGTGTGGTACACGGCGCTCACGGCGCTCTGTCAAAATGTTGTAGTACGACTTTGGTAACCGTAGTCAGGAGCGTCGTGTATAAGGACCCCAAAATGGCACCTGTCAAGAGACACGCTTACGACGCGGACTTCAAAGTCAAGGCTGTCAGTCACGCAGTAGAACATGGGAATAGAGCAGCTGCGAGAGAATTCAACATTAACGAATCAGTGGTACGGAAGTGGAGGAAGCAAGAAGATGACCTGCGCCAAGTAAAGAAGACCACACAGATTTTCTGCGGGAACAACGCAAGATGGCCACAGTTAGAGGACAAAATTGAACAGTGGGTTATTGAACAGAGAGCAGCAGGTAGCAGCGTCTCTACAGTCTCTATTCGAATGAAGGCAACAGCATTAGCACGGGACATGAATATCAATGACTTTCGAGGCGGTCTTTCTTGGTGCTTTCGTTTTATGAAAAGACGTAATCTCTCCATCCACACACGAACTATCATCTCGCGGCAACTGCCAAAAGATTACGAAGAAAAGCTGGCCACTTTCCGCGCATACTGCAAAAACAAGATCACTGAAAAGAAGATCCGGCCAGAGCATATCACCAACATGGACGAGGTTCCCCTCACCTTTGATATCCCCATGAACCGCACTGTGGAGAAAACAGGGACCAGAACGTTGTCTATACGCACCACAGGGAACGAGAAGTCATCCTTCACTGTAGTTCTCGGTTGCCAGGCTAATGGCCAGAAACTTCCACCCATGGTCATTTTCAAGAGAAAGACTTTGCCAAAAGAAAAGTTTCCAGCCGGCGTCATCATCAGAGTTAACCTGAAGGGCTGGATGGACGAGGAAAAGATGAGTGAGTGGCTGAGAGAAATTTACGTCAAGAGACCGGATGGCTTTTTCCACAAATCTCTGTCCCTATTGATCTGCAACTCCATGCGCGCCCGTCTCACCGATGCTGTCAAAAACCAAGTGAAGCAAACTAATTCGGAGCTTGCCATCATTCCGGGTGGATTAATTAAAGAACTCCAGCCTCTAGATATTGGTGTCAACAGGGCGTTCAAAGTTAAACTGCGAGCTGCGTGGGAGCAGTGGATGACAGAAGGCGAACACACATTCACCAAGACAGGGAGACAGCGCCGGGCGACTTACGCCACTATCTGCCAATGGATCGTGGATGCCTGGGCTAAGGTATCAGTCTCAACTGTGGTCCGAGCTTTCACGAAGGCCGGAATCATCACTGAACTGCCAGGTAACAGCAACGACACTGACTCGGATAATGATGAGAGGGATCCGGGCATGCTGGATGCCGTAATCGCCCAACTGTTCAACTCGGACACTGAAGATGAAGAATTTGAGGGATTTGTGGACGAGGAATGAACTGAAAACGTGAGTGTATTGTGTTGTGTTCTACGTGTTATAACTGAACAATTTTGAGAGTTATTGTGAATACGCTAACGCTTGATTTAGCTGTATCAGACTGTTTTTTTTTTTTACGTGTTACAACTGAACAAGGTTGGAAGTTATTGTGAATACGCTCATTAATGTTTGAACAATGTTGAGAGTTAATGTGAACGTGTTTAATAAAGTTTGACTGACTGACTTATCTGACTGTTTTGTTTCGCTTAATGCGCCTTATAGTCCGGTGCGCTTTATATATGAAAAAAGTCAGAAAATAGACCATTCATTAACAGTGCGCCTTATTATCCAGTGCGCCCTATAGTGCGGAAAATACGGTATGCATCAGGGATGTAAACAGCTCGCTTTTCGGCATCTCTTGCTTTTTTCATGTCATTTTGGGTGACTTGTGTGAATCGTGTAGATCCAAGGAGTTGTTTTTTGTGTGTGTGTGTGTGTGTGGTGTGTGTGTGTGTGTGTGTGTGTGTGTGTGCGTGTGTGTGTGTGTGTTTGGGGGTTGGGTGGGTTAGCATGGATGTGTGTGATGTCATCAGGTTATTCTTGTCCTGTTTATTAGGTGGCCAAGCCCACGGGGCCTGGGGAACGCGATGAAAAACAAAATTGCGATCTGCACCAAACTTAACTGGATATATAATAGTCCCGCCCTGAACACGACTACATGCAGAAATTTTGTATTTGTCATAGCACCCCCTGCTGGAAACAGAAAAGGCGATGTTTTAGACTTTGAGGTGCAGCTCTGAGCCCGTTCAGCATATCCAACTCAAATTTGGTCAGAGAGGCCTCAAGACCTTGGTAATGCTACATTATGAAGATTGTGACGTATCGTCAAACGGCGTTGCGCCCAGAGCACGGCAAAGTCGATGTTTCGCCAAAACGCATAAAAGTGGCCTTAACTTCAGTGTCCTTGGTCATATCTGCCTGAAACTTCATATGTGTGTTAACGGTACAGGCTTGAACATGTGCTATGAGTTTCGTTGATAGGCGTGGCTAAATGACTTGGTCACGCCCATTCATAAAAGTAACACCCCTAGGACGTTCACTGATTTGCATGAAAATCAGTACAAACATGTATCACACCCAGACGCACAAAAAAGTCTCTTGCACCCATAGACCAAACACAACAGGAAGTCGGCCATTTTTAATTTTGCGGCCATTTTTGGCTTTTTGCACGTGTTGTATTTTAACAAACTCCTCCTATAGGATTAATCAGAACGACTTCAAAATCATTGTGTGCCATCTAGACAACGTTGTGATCAAAAATTCTCAAAAGATTAGTAGATCGTTAAACGGTTTGGCCGTCAGTTGGCGGCGAAGTTTGATGTCTCGCCATGAAAAACAAAATTGCTATAACTTTGGGGTACATCTTCCGATCTGCACCAAACTTCACTGGATATATAATAGTCCCGCCTTGAACACGTCTACATGCAGAAATTTTGTATTTGTCATAGTGCCCCCTGCTGGAAACAGAGAAAGCCATGTTTTAGACTTTGAGGTGCAGCTCTGAGCACGTTCAGCATATCCACCTCAAATTTGGTCAGAGAGGCCTCAAGACCTTGGTAATGCTACATTATGAAGATTGTCAGTTATCGTCAAACGGCATTGCACCCAGATCGCGGCAAAGTCGATGTTCCACCAAAACGCATAAAAGTGGCCTTAACTTCAGTGTCCCTGGTCACATCTGCCTGAAACTTCATATGTGTGTTAATGGTCCAGGCCTGACTATGTGATATGAGTTGCGTTGATGGGCGTGGCTAAATGACTTGGTCACGCCCATTCATAAAAGTAACCCCCATAGGACGTTTCACAGATATGCACGAAAATCAGTACACACATGTATCACACCCAGATGCACAAAAATGCCTCTTGCACCCATAGACCAAACCCAACAGGAAGTTGGCCACTTTGAATTTTGCGGCTATTTTTGGCTTTTTGCACGTGTTGTATTTTAACGAACTCCTCCTATAAGATTAATCAGAATGACTTCAAAATCACTGTGTGCCATCTAGACAATGTTGTAATCAAAAGTTATCAAAATATTACTATATTGGTAAACGGTTTGGCCGTCAGATGGCAGCGAAATTTGATGTCTCGCCATGAAACATGAAATTGCTATAATTTTGGGATACATTGTCCAATCTTCACCAAACTTCACATGATTCATAATAGTCCTACCCTGAACACATCTACTTGACAAAGTTCTGTGATTGCCACAACGCCCCCTGCTGTTGACAGGAAATGCATGTTTTAGACTTTGAGGTGCTGCTCTCAGGACGTTGACCTTATCCAACTCACATTTGGTCAGAAAAGGCCTTAAGATGTTGGTAATGCTATTAATGAATGAAAACCATGATGTCTCGTCAAACGCTGTCACTGTGGCAACGCCTTATTCGCCATAAACCACAAGCTTGTATTTGAGGGGTAAGGGATGCTTGTAAAGTCATGAAACTTGGCACACATATAACAGGATCCGATTGGTGTTGTCTGATGAGATTTTTGATCTTCGATGTACCAACATGGCTCATCAGCGCCCCCTATAAATATTCTACGAAGCAGTCCCAGAAGTTGGTTTGACCTACATCTATGAAACTTGGTAGGAACAAATCCAGCAGGAAGTCCACCATTTTGAATTTGCTAGTAACTGGTTCACAACTTCACCATACATGTTCCAATCTTCCTCAAACTTCACAGGATTGATGACAGTCCTGCCCTGAACACATCTATACGCCAATACTTGGTTATTAGTACGGTGCCACCTATTGGCAAAATGACATATCTTTGTATGGTTTGAAGGATATGACATGTAGCTCCTGCGTGAGGGGTCTGCCTTTGACAGCAATGAACGGCGGTGTCAGCCGGCGTCCTGCCAGCGCCCTCGAGTTGCATGAAGGTGCGAGGGCCCATTCAACGCTGCTTGCAGCTTTAATTAGGGGGCCAAGCCCGCGGGCCCTAGGGACCGCGAATGCAAAGCATACGCGTTTCCCAGGACCACCGGTGCTGGGAACCCTATTGTTTTTGTTCGGATTTTTATTATTAGGGGGCCAAGCCCGCGGGGCCTGGGGAACGCGCATGCAAAGCATGAGCGTTTCCCAGGACCAGCGGTGCTGGGAACCCTATTGTTTTTGTTCGGATTTTTATTATTAGGGGGCCAAGCCTGTGGGGCTTGGGGAACACGAATGCAAAGCATACGCGTTTCCCAGTACCGGCAGTGCTGGGAACCCTATTGTTTTTGTGAGGGTTTTTATTAGGGCCCGAGCACCAAGCGGTGCGAGGACCCTATTGAAATCCAAGGAATTATTAGGGCCCGAGCACGTCCGTGCGAGGACCCTATTGAAATTGCAGGAATTATTATTATTATTACGACAAAAGTAAATCGCTTATTTGGAGGCCTGAACATATTCCAAAACACGCCAATTTTGGCATGCGCATCAGTCGCGGTGTAAATTTAGGTATTTTAGGGTTCGTGGAGGTGGGCGGGTCAAAATAGCTAGGCCACGCCCCTTAAAGAGCACCCTACTCGGCAGGTTTCACGGATCTGCACGAAAATCGGTACGCATGTAGATCATGCTGAGACGCACAAAAAAGGTCATAGGGACACATAGGCTAAACCCAACAGGAAGTGAGATATTTGGCGTTGAACGGCCATTTTTGGCGTTTTCCACGTGTTGCATTTTAACGAACTCCTCCTACAGGAATAATCAGAACGGCTTCAAAATTGCTGTGCACCAACTAGACTAGTTTGTGATCAAAAGTTATTAACGGATTACGTAAACTCCAAACAACCTGACCTGGGCGTGGCGGCGAAGTTTGATGTCTCGCCATGAAAAATGAGATTGCTATAACTTTGGCATTAATAGTCCGAACGGTACCAAACTCCCCAGGATTCATAATAGTCCCGCCCTGAAGACGTCTACATGCAGAAATATTGAAATTTGCATAGCGCCCCCTGCTGGTGACAGAAAAAGCGATGTTTTAGACTTTGAGGTCCAGCTCTGAGCACGTTCAGCAAATCCAGCTCAAATTTGGTCAGAAAGGCCTCAACATGTTGGTAATGCTCCATGATGAAGAATTTTGACTGTCGTCAAACGGCGTTCCATCCGGAGGGCGGCGAAGTCGACCCTTCGCCAAAATGCATAAAAATGGCCTTAACTTTGGTGTTTTTGATGATATCCACCTGAAACTTCATATGTGTGTCAACAGTCCAGCCCTGAATATGTGATATGAATTTCGTCAATGGGCGTGGCCATATGGCTTGGCCACGCCCATTCATATGAATTACTTCCATAGGACGTCTCACCGATATGCACAAAAATTGGTACACATCTCCATCACCCCCAGACAAACAAAAAAGTCTCTTGGACCTCTAGGCTAAATTCAACAGGAAGTCGGCCATTTTGAATGTCATGGTCATTTTTGGTGTCGCGTACGCATCGTATTTTAACGAACTCCTCCTACAGAATTCATCAGAACGGCTTCAAAATTACCGATTACCATCTAGAACACTTCCTGATCAAAAGTTATTAAAAGGTCTCGCAGAATCTAAAGGGCACGCCAGTTGTGGGAGGTTGAATTTTGACGTCTCGCCATGAAACAGGAAGTGGCAATAACTTCACTGTACTTGGTCAGATCTGTGTGAAACTTCACAGGTATATTGACAGTCCAACCCAGAACATATGTTATGAATTTCGTTAATAAGCGTGGGTAAATGGATTGGCCACGCCCATTCATACAAATAACCACCATAGGACGTCTCACTGATATGCACGAAACTTGGTAGACACATGTATAACATCCACACGCACAAAAAAGCCTCTTGCACGGATAGGCCACACCCAACAGGAAGTCGGCCATTTTGAAATTTACAGTCATTTCTGGCATTTTCCACGTGTTGTATTTTAATGATCTCCTCCTCCAAAAATGAATCAATTAACTGCAAAACTGCTGTGTACCATCTACACAAGTGTGTGATCAAAACATATTAAGAGAATTGCTCAGCATGGAACGGTGTGGCTGTGACATGGTGTCGACACTTGATGTCTCACCATGAAACACGATATTGCTATAACATGGGATCTAATGGTCGAATCTGCTCCAAACTTCACATGTATGATAATAGTCCTGGCATGAACACACCCACATGAAGCTCAGGAGTCAGAGTCATAGCGCCACCCAGTGGAGACGGGAAGTCGCAACGCATTGGTTCCTACACTGTCCGAAGGAGGCGAACATTCAGCGCCTCGTCTGCCGGTCGACCTCTGGCGACACGGTGGCGGCCGCGCCAGGCCCCGAGTTGCGTGGGGTGCGAGGGCCCGTTCAACGCTGCTTGCAGCTTTAATTAGGGCCCGAGCACGAACCGTGCGAGAGCCCTATTGAAATCATAAAAATTATTCTTATTATTTTTCTTTTAAACCTTTGATCGCATTTTTGAGGGCCTGAACATGCCCAAAAAGTCAGGAAAATTTACACACTCGTCACGTCTGGTGAAAATTTCGATATTTTATGGTCGTTACAAAGGGGCGTGGCAAAATGGCTCAATGGCGCCCCCTAACAGTTTTCAAAATCGAAGCCCCCTGCTTTAACTTTTCCCTAGGCGTATGAAATTTGGTACACATATGTATCATCCCGGGACGCACAAAAAAGCCTCTTGGAGCGACACCCTAAACCCAACAGGAAGTCGGCCATTTTGAATTGAATGTGCAATTTTTATGCATTTTTGGCCATTTGCAGGGGTCGTAAATGGACGATCTCCTCCTAGAGATTTTGTCCGATCGACTTCAAACTTGGTCTGTCCCACCTACATAAATTGAAGACCAAAAGTTATCAAAAAAATTGACTTTTCGATACACCGTGTGACCGTGCCGGGGCCTCAAACTTCGCTATAAACAGGAAGTAGTATTATTACGCAGGAAGTAGTTTATAACTCCAGCATACATGGTCCAATCTTCCCCAAACTTCACAGGATTGATGACAGTCCTGCTCTGAAGACGTCTACATGCAGAAATATTGAAATTTGCATAGCGCCCCCTGCTGGTGACAGAAAAAGCGATGTTTTAGACTTTGAGGTCCAGCTCTGAGCACGTTCAGCAAATCCAGCTCAAATTTGGTCAGAAAGGCCTCAACATGTTGGTAATGCTCCATGATGAAGAATTTTGACTGTCGTCAAACGGCGTTCCATCCGGAGGGCGGCGAAGTCGACCCTTCGCCAAAATGCATAAAAATGGCCTTAACTTTGGTGTTTTTGATGATATCCACCTGAAACTTCATATGTGTGTCAACAGTCCAGCCCTGAATATGTGATATGAATTTCGTCAATGGGCGTGGCCATATGGCTTGGCCACGCCCATTCATATGAATTACTTCCATAGGACGTCTCACCGATATGCACAAAAATTGGTACACATCTCCATCACCCCCAGACAAACAAAAAAGTCTCTTGGACCTCTAGGCTAAATTCAAGAGGAAGTCGGCCATTTTGAATGTCATGGTCATTTTTGGTGTCGCGCACGCATCGTATTTTAACGAACTCCTCCTACAGAATTCATCAGAACGGCTTCAAAATTACCGATTACCATCTAGAACACTTCCTGATCAAAAGTTATTAAAAGGTCTCGCAGAATCTAAAGGGCACGCCAGTTGTGGGAGGTTGAATTTTGACGTCTCGCCATGAAACAGGAAGTGGCAATAACTTCACTGTACTTGGTCAGATCTGTGTGAAACTTCACAGGTATATTGACAGTCCAACCCAGAACATATGTTATGAATTTCGTTAATAGGCGTGGCTAAATGGATTGGCCACGCCCATTCACACAAATAACCACCATAGGACGTCTCACTGATATGCACGAAACTTGGTAGACACATGTATAACATCCACACGCACAAAAAAGCCTCTTGCACGGATAGGCCACACCCGACAGGAAGTCGGCCATTTTGAAATTTACAGTCATTTTTGGCGTTTTCCACGTGTTGTATTTTAATGATCTCCTCCTCCAGAAATGAATCAATTAACTCCAAAACTGGTGTGTACCATCTACACAAGTGTGTGATCAAAACACATTAAGAGAATTGCTCAGCATGGAACGGTGTGGCTGTGACATGGCGTCGACACTTGATGTCTCACCATGAAACATGATATTGCTATAACATGGGATCTAATGGTCGAATCTGCTCCAAACTTCACATGTATGATAATAGTCCTGGCATGAACACACCCACATGACGCTCAGGAGTCAGAGTCATAGCGCCACCCAGTGGAGACGGGAAGACGCAACGCATTGGTTCCTACGCTGTCCGAAGGAGGCGAACATTCAGCGCCTCGTCTGCCGGTCGACCTCTGGCGAGACGGTGGCGGCCGCGCCAGGCCCCGAGTTGCGTGGGGTGCGAGGGCCCGTTCAACGCTGCTTGCAGCTTTAATTAGGGCCCGAGCACCTAGCGGTGCGAGGACCCTATTGAAATGCAAGGAATTATTATTATTAGGGCCCGAGCACCTAGCGGTGCGAGGACCCTATTGAAATGCAAGGAATTATTATTATTATTATTATTCTTCTTCTTCTTAACTAAAATGAATTGCCTTTTTGGGGACCTTAACATGCTCAAAAACTCATGAAACTTCACAGACTCATCAGAAGTGCGAAAACTGGGCAAGTTTTGGGGTTTCATGATAATCTGCAAAGGAATGGCTCAGTAGCGCCCCCTAAAAACTTTCTACGGAACAGCCCCTGAAGGTAGTTTAACCTACGTGTCTGAAACTTGGTAGGCATATGTAACACACCAAGACGTACAAAAAAGCCTCTTGGGCCCATGCCCTAAACCCAACAGGAAGTCGGCCATTTTGAATTGAATGTGCAATTTTCATGCATTTTTGGCCATTTGCAGGGGTCGTAAATGAACGATCTCCTCCTAGAGATTTTGTCCGATCGACTTCAAACTTGGTCTGTCCCACCTACATAAGTTGAAGACAAAAAGTTATCAAAAGCTTGAGTTTTCGTCACACCGTGTGGCCGTTGTGGGACCTCAAACTTCGCTACAAACAGGAAGTAGTATTATAACACAGGAAGTAGTTTATAACTCCAGCATACATTGTCCAATCTTCCCCAAACTTCACAGGATTGATGACAGTCCCGCTCTGAAGACATCTACATGTCAATAATTTGTGATTGATATAGCGCCCCCTACTGGTAGTATAAAATGTCATGTTTTACACTTTGAAGCACATCTCGTCCAAAGTTGAACACATCAACGTCAAACTTGGGGAAATTATCCAAAAGGCATTGATGATGCTTTCTATTGAATACTGTGAGTTTTCGTCAAAGGGCATGACCTTGGCGTGGCGGGGAACTTTGATGTTTCGCCATGATGACAAAAGTTGCTGTAACTTGACTCTACGTGGACATATCTTTCCAAAACTTCACACATATGATAACAGTCCAGCCCTGAAAACATCTACAGAGGAAATTTGAATCAGCGTCATAGCGCCACCTACTGGCGGCAGAAAGTTACTTTTTTCATTCTTTCATGTCCCTCTTCTACCAGGTTCACCCGACCCACCTTAATTTTGCGGATACATAGTCCCAAGACCTTGGTGATGATCAAACCAGAACCTTTTGAGGTTTCGTACAACGCTGTCACCGTGGCGCCACCTCATTCGCCATAAAACACGAGGTTCTTTTTGAGGGGCAAGGGATACTTGAAAACTCACGAAACTTGGCACACCCATCACAAGGCCCAAATTGTGTTGTCTGATATGCTTTTTGTGTTTTGATGTGCCAAGATGCCTCAACAGCGCCCCCTACAATTTTTGGATGAAGCAGCCCCCGAAGCTTGTTTCACTTACATGTATGAAACTTGGTAGGCATATGTAACACTCCAAGACGTACAAAAAAGCCTCTTGGAGTTATGCTCCAAACCCAACCGGAAGTCCGCCATTTTGAATTTACTTGTGCCACTTTTGTGCATTTTGGGCGATTTCCAGTAGACGTAAATGAATGAACTTGTCCTAGAGTTTTTATCCAATCCACTTCAAACTCGGTCTGTCCCACCCCAAGACCGTGAAGACGAAAAGTTATCAAACGTTTCAGGTTTTCGTCAAACGCTGTCTCTGTGGCCCCGCCTTCTTCGCCATAAACCACGAAATTGTAACTACTCCTACAGATTTTATCCCATCAACTTCTTACTTGGTCTGTCCCACCTCCAGACATTGATGAAGAAAAGTTATCAAAAACTGGACTTGTTGTCACACCATGTGACCGTGGCAGGGCCTCAATCTTTGGGGACTCGCCACAAAACAGGAAGTTGTGTATGACTCCATCATCCATGGTCCAATCTTCCCCAAACTTCACAGGATTGATGACAGTCCTGCTCTGAAGAGATCTCCATGTGAATAATTTGTGATAAATACAGCGCCCCCTAATGGTAAGAGAAAATTTCATGTTTTATATTTTGAAGTATAACTCCCAAGACTTGGCCAGATCCACCTCAATCTTGGTCAGTCTATCCGTCACATGTAGAAGATGTTTTATTGTGAACACTGTAAGTTTGCATCAAAGGGCGTGGCCATGACGTAGCGGCAAACTTTGATGTTTCGCCATGATAACAAAAGTTGTGTAGCTTGACTCTACGTGGACATATCTTTCCAAAACTTCACACATATGATAAAAGTCCAGCCCTGAAAACATCTACCGAGAAATTTTTAATCAGCCTCATAGCGCCACCTAGTGGCATCTGTAAGTTACTGCTTTCATTCTTTCATGTCTCTCTTCTACCAAGTTAACCACAACCACCTCAATTTTGCGTAGACATAGTCCCAAGACTTTGATGATGATCACACCAGAAGCTTTTCAGGTTTCAGCAAACACTGTCAATGTGGCAACGCCTTATTCGCCATAAAACACGAAGTTGTTTTTGAGGGGTAAGGGATGCTTGTAATGTCATGAAACTTGGTACACATACAAGAAGTTCCGATGTGTGTTGTGTGATGTGATTTATCTGCTCTGATGTGCCAACATGGCTCAACAGCGCCCCCTACAATTTTTCAAAAAAGCAGCCCCCGACGCTGGTTTGACCTACATCTATGAAACTTGGTACATACATGCATCACTGAAAGACGTACCAAAAAGGCTCTTGCAACCATGTGCCAAACCCAACAGGAAGTCCGCCATTTTGAATTTGCTCGTAAGTGGTTCACAAAATCACCATACATGTTCCAATCTTCCCCATACTTCACAGGATTGATGACAGTCCTGCCCTGAACACATCTATACGCCAATACTTGGTTATTAGTACGGCGCCACCTACTGGCAAAATAACATGTCCTCGTATGATTTGAGGGATATGACGTGTAACTCCAACGTGAGGGGTCTGCCTTCGACAGGAATGAATGGCCGCATCGGCCGGCGTCCTGCCAGCACCCTCGAGTTGCGTGAAGGTGCGAGGGCCCGTTCATCGCTGCTTGCAGCTTTAATTATTATTATTATTATTACGACAAAAGTAAATCGCTTATTTGGAGGTTTTAACATGCTCAAAAACTCCTGAAATTTGGCGGTCGCATCAGTCGCGGTGTAAATTTACGTATTTTAGGGTTCGCGGCAATGGACGGGTCAAAATGGCTAGGCCACGCCCATTAAAGAGCAATCTCCTTATAAACAGCGCCCTCCTCATCAATTTTCACGGATCTGCACGAAAATCGGTACACATGTAGATCATGCCGAGCCGCACAAAAAAGTCTCTTGGAGCCATAGGCCACGCCCAACAGGAAGTTGGCTATTTTGAATTTAGCGGCCATTTTTGGCGTTTTACCACGTGTCATATTTTGACGAACTCCTCCTACACGATTAATCAAAACGGCTTCAAAATCGCCGTGTACCAACTAGATAAGTTTGTGATCAAAAGTTATTCAAAGATCCGCTACCCGTCGAACACGGAATCGGCTTTTTGGCGGCGAAGTTTGAAGTTTGAAGTTTGTCTCGCCATGAAAAACGAAATTGCTATAACTTTGGCATTAATCGTCCGATCTGCACCAAACTTCACATGATTCATAATATTCCCGCCCTGAACACGTCTACATGCAGAAATTTTGTAATTACCCTAGCGCCCCCTGCTGGCGACAGGACAAGCGATGTTTTTAGACTTTGACGTGCAGCTCTGACCACGTTCACCATATGCAACTCAAATTTGGTCAGACAGACCTCAAGACGTTGGTAATGCTACATTATGAAGATTGTGACTAGGCGTCAAACGGTGTTCCGCCCAGAGGGCGGCGAAGTCGAAAATTCGCCAAAACGCGTTGAAAATGGCTTTAATGACATTAACTTCTGTGTCCTTGGTCATATCTGCCTGAAACTTCACGTGTGTTAACAGTCCAGGCTTGAACATGTGATATGAGTTTCGTTGATGGGCGTGGCCAAATGACTTGACCACGCCCTTTAAACATCAGCCCCTGCCGCACGTGTCACCGACATGCACGAAAATTGGTACACGCATGTATCACACCGAGACGCACAAAAAAGTCTCTTGGACCCACTGGCCATACCCAACAGGAAGTCGGCCATTTTGAATTTTGATGCTATTTTTGGCGTTTTCCACATGTTGTATTTTAACGAACTCCTCCTACAGGATTAATCAGAATGACTTCAAAATCACTGTGTGTGATCTAGACAAGGTTGTGATCAAAAGTTATTAAAAGATTTTTCCACAGTTAAACGGTTTGGCCGTCAGGTGGCGGCGAAGTTTGATGTCTTGCCATGAAACACGAAATTGCTATAATTTTGGGACACATTGTCCAATCTTCACCAAACTTCACATGATTCATAATAGTCCCACACTGAACACGTCTACATGACAAAGTTCTGTGATAGTCATAACGCCCCCTAGTGGCGACAGGAAATGACATATTTTAAACTTTGATTGGCATTAAGTTTATTATACTTGGTCCAATCTGACTGAAACTTCACATGGTTGTTAACAGTCCAGGCCTGAACATATGGTATGAGTTTCGTGGATGAGTGTGGTCATATGGCTTGGCCACACCCCTTAAAGTGCAGCATCCCCCATAGCAAGTTTTGCCGATATGAACGAAAATAGGTGTGCACATGTATCATCCGCAGACGCACTAAAAAGTCTCTTGAACACATAGGCCAAACCCAACAGGAAGTCAGCCATTTTGAATTTGACGCCAGATTGGGCGATTCGCACTCCTCTTACTTTTTCTATCTCCTCCTACAGGATTCATCGGATCGGCTTCAAATTTGGCGTGCATCAACTAGACCACTTGATGATCAAAAGTTATCATACGATTTTCCCTATGTTAAACGGTTTGGCTGTCAGGTGGCGGCGAAGTTTGACGTCTCGCCAAAAAAAACCCAAAAAACAAAAGTGCTATTACTTGGGCATGATAAGTCCGATCGGCACAAAACTTGCTGGGTATGATCATAGTCCGGCCTTCATCACGCCAACATCAAAAAATTCCCCCGTTCTCAAAGCACCCCCTGCTGGCGACAGGAAAAGCGATGTTTTTAGACTTTGACGTGCAGCTCTGACCACGTTCACCATATGCAACTCAAATTTGGTCAGACAGACCTCAAGACGTTGGTAATGCTACATTATGAAGATTGTGACTAGGCGTCAAACGGTGTTCCGCCCAGAGGGTGGCGAAGTCGAAAATTCGCCAAAACGCATTGAAAATGGCTTTAATGACATTAACTTCTGTGTCCTTGGTCATATCTGCCTGAAACTTCACATGTGTGTTAACAATACAGCCCTGAACATGTGATATGAATTTCGTTGATGGGCGTGGCCAAATGGCTTGGCCACACCCTTTAAACATCAGCCCCTGCGGCACGTGTCACCGACATGCACGAAAATTGGTACACGCATGTATCACACCGAGACGCACAAAAAAGTCTCTTGGACCCATTGGCCATACCCAACAGAAAGTCGGCCATTTTGAATTTTGATGCTATTTTTGGCGTTTTCCACATGTTGTATTTTAACGAACTCCTCCTACAGGATTAATCAGAATGACTTCAAAATCACTGTGTGTGATCTAGACAAGGTTGTGATCAAAAGTTATTAAAAGATTTTTCCACAGTTAAACGGTTTGGCCGTCAGGTGGCGGCGAAGTTTGATGTCTCGCCATGAAACACGAAATTAGTATAACTTTGGCATACATTGTCCATTCTTCACCAAACTTCACATGTTTGTTAACAGTCCAGACCTGAATGTATAGTATGAGTTTCATCAATAAGCGTGGCCGTATGGCTTGACCACGCCCCTTAAAGTGCAGCGTCCCCCATAACAACTTTCACCGACGTGCACGAAAATCAGTATGCACATGTATCGTGTCCAGACGCACAAAAAAGCCTCTTGCACATGTAGGCCACACCCGACAGGAAGTCGGCCATTTTGAAATTTACAGTCATTTTTGTCCTTTTCCACGTGTTGTATTTTAATGATCTCCTCCTCCAAAAATGAATCAATTAACTCCAAAACTGGTGTGTACCATCTACACAAGTGTGCGATCAATACATATTAAGAGAATTGCTCAGTATGGAACGGTGTGGCTGTGACATGGCGTCGACACTTGATGTCTCACCATGAAACACGATATTGCTATAACATGGGATCTAATGGTCGAATCTGCTCCAAACTTCACATGTATGATAATAGTCCTGGCATGAACACACCCACATGACGCTCAGGAGTCAGAGTCATAGCGCCACCCAGTGGAGACGGGAAGTCGCTACGCATTGGTTCCTACACTGTCCGAAGGAGGCGAACATTCAGCGCCTCGTCTGCCGGTCGACCTCTGGCGACACGGTGGCGGCCACGCCAGGCCCCGAGTTGCGTGGGGTGCGAGGGCCCGTTCAACGCTGCTTGCAGCTTTAATTAGGGCCCGAGCACGTACCGTGCGAGGACCCTATTGAAATTGAAGGAATTATTATTATTATTACGACAAAAGTAAATCGCTCATTTGGAGGTTTTAACATGCTCAAAAACTCCTGAAATTTGGCGGTCGCATCAGTCGCGGTGTAAATTTACGTATTTTAGGGTTCGCGGCAATGGACGGGTCAAAATGGCTAGGCCACGCCCATTAAAGAGCAATCTCCTTATAAACAGCGCCCTCCTCATCAATTTTCACGGATCTGCACGAAAATCGGTACACATGTAGATCATGCCGAGCCGCACAAAAAAGTCTCTTGGAGCCATAGGCCACGCCCAACAGGAAGTTGGCTATTTTGAATTTAGCGGCCATTTTTGGCGTTTTACCACGTGTCATATTTTGACGAACTCCTCCTGCACGATTAATCAAAACGGCTTCAAAATCGCCGTGTACCAACTAGATAAGTTTGTGATCAAAAGTTATTCAAAGATCCGCTACCCGTCGAACACGGAATCGGCTTTTTGGCGGCGAAGTTTGAAGTTTGAAGTTTGTCTCGCCATGAAAAATGAAATTGCTATAACTTTGGCATTAATCGTCCGATCTGCACCAAACTTCACATGATTCATAATATTCCCGCCCTGAACACGTCTACATGCAGAAATTTTGTAATTACCCTAGCGCCCCCTGCTGGCGACAGGAAAAGCGATGTTTTTAGACTTTGACGTGCAGCTCTGACCACGTTCACCATATGCAACTCAAATTTGGTCAGACAGACCTCAAGACGTTGGTAATGCTACATTATGAAGATTGTGACTAGGCGTCAAACGGTGTTCCGCCCAGAGGGCGGCGAAGTCGAAAATTCGCCAAAACGCATTGAAAATGGCTTTAATGACATTAACTTCTGTGTCCTTGGTCATATCTGCCTGAAACTTCACATGTGTGTTAACAGTCCAGGCTTGAACATGTGATATGAGTTTCGTTGACGGGCGTGGCCAAATGACTTGACCACGCCCTTTAAACATCAGCCCCTGCCGCACGTGTCACCGACATGCACGAAAATTGGTACATGCATGTATCACACCGAGACGCACAAAAAAGTCTCTTGGACCCACTGGCCATACCCAACAGAAAGTCGGCCATTTTGAATTTTGATGCTATTTTTGGCGTTTTCCACATGTTGTATTTTAACGAACTCCTCCTACAGGATTAATCAGAATGACTTCAAAATCACTGTGTGTGATCTAGACAAGGTTGTGATCAAAAGTTATTAAAAGATTTTACCACAGTTAAACGGTTTGGCCGTCAGGTGGCGGCGAAGTTTGATGTCTCGCCATAAAACACGAAATTAGTATAACTTTGGCATACATTGTCCATTCTTCACCAAACGTCACATGTTTGTTAACAGTCCAGACCTGAATGTATAGTATGACTTTCATCAATAAGCGTGGCCGTATGGCTTGACCACGCCCCTTAAAGTGCAGCGTCCCCCATAACAACTTTCACCGACGTGCACGAAAATCAGTATGCACATGTATCGTGTCCAGACGCACAAAAAAGCCTCTTGCACATATAGGCCACACCCGACAGGAAGTCGGCCATTTTGAAATGTACAGTCATTTTTGGCGTTTTCCACGTGTTGTATTTTAATGATCTCCTCCTCCAGAAATGAATCAATTAACTCCAAAACTGGTGTGTACCATCTACACAAGTGTGTGATCAAAACATATTAAGAGAATTGCTCAGCATGGAACGGTGTGGCTGTGACATGGCGTCGACACTTGATGTCTCACCATGAAACACGATATTGCTATAACATGGGATCTAATGGTCGAATCTGCTCCAAACTTCACATGTATGATAATAGTCCTGGCATGAACACACCCACATGACGCTCAGGAGTCAGAGTCATAGCGCCACCCAGTGGAGACGGGAAGTCGCAACGCATTGGTTCCTACACTGTCCGAAGGAGGCGAACATTCAGCGCCTCGTCTGCCGGTCGACCTCTGGCGACACGGTGGCGGCCGCGCCAGGCTCCGAGTTGCGTGGGGTGCGAGGGCCCGTTCAACGCTGCTTGCAGCTTTAATTATTATTATTATTCTTAACCGAAATCAACTGCCTTTTTGGGGGCCGTAACATACTCGAAAACTCATGAAACTTCACAGACTCGTCAGAAGTGGTGAAAATTTACGTATGGTAGGGGTTTCATGACAATGTGCACAAAAATGGCTCAGTAGCACCCCCTACTAATTTTCAACATGTTTTGGGCTATAACTCCCAGACCATGTGTCGCACATTCACAAACCTCATATCATCAGATTCCCTGAATAGTGCTGAATCACCTGGGCGGGGCCACGCCCATTTCTGCCTATACATTTTTTGAGCAAAATCACGAAAACTAGAAAACCTACTTTTTCGAACTCCTCCTTGGGGTTTTGTTCTTTCAGCGTGAAATTTGGCACGTACAGTTTTCGGCTGGACCTGATCAAAAGTTATCAAAGGAATTTTGATTGGTCAAAATCTGCTCAAATTATTAACGAATACATTTTTCTAGCTAACTATAAAAAGGCGAACGGTGGCATATTTCAGTCAAAATACATGCTAACAACAACAAATCTAAGATCCTTGCTTGACGTGCTTGTGAGGGGGTGAACCAAATTTAGTTAATGTTGGCCACTAGGGGGCGCTGCAAATATGGGAAATTTATATCTCGTAAATGGCTCCACCGATTTATACGAAATTTTGTGAGTATGATGCTGGGTCAGTCCTGACACCAGAACTTGAAGAAAGTCATGACTGGTCAAAGTGGGCGTGGCTTATTACAAGATAAACAACAAACATTTATTTAAGTTCAAGTATTATGCTGAGGGCTGTGAAATTCACAGGGTATATATAGAATAGTATACAGACCACCCATAGGAAAAATAGTGTGTCGTCTCCACTAGGTGGCGCTATAACGGACGCAAACGCATTTTGGCCTGTAACTTCCACATTTTCAGTCACATCTTCATAACTTTACAACCATGGTTTTCCTAGATAGAGTTGCATCTTCTGACATAGGCCACGCCCACTCCTACTGCATATTTCTCTTTGTACATCACAAAGCATCAAAAATCTACTTTTTCGAACTCCTCCTACCATCTTCACGAAACTTTGCACATACAATCTCCAGACCTGCCTGAACAAAAGTTATCAAAAGAATTTTGCTACTCCAAAAAATGCGCTAGCTAAAAATAAACATTTTTTTTCTGCTAGCTAAAAAACACATACCTTTGCATATTTTTGTCAAAGTGAAAGCTATCAATGTCACAGTCAATTCATTTCTTACAGACGTCATCCAGACGCCCTGTGCCAAATTTGGCAGATATTAGCCAATAGGGGGCACTATAATCAGAGAAAAATCAAGTGACATGAAAATTCATCGATTCGCACGAAATTTGGCGAGCGTGATGTGGAGTCACTCCTGAGGCCAGCTGTAAAGCTTAGTGATGTTTCACTGCCAGACGTATAAAAAAGCCTCTTGCAGCCATTGCCAAACCCAACAGGAAGTCCGCCATTTTGAATTTGCTTGTAACTGGTTTGCAACTTCACCATACATGTTCCAATCTTCCCCAAACTTCACAGGATTGATGACAGTCCTGCCCTGAACACATCTATACGCCAATACTTGGTTATTAGTACGGCGCCACCTACTGGCAAAATGACATATCTTCGTATGATGTGAGGGATATGACGTGTAACTCCTGCGTGACGGGTCTGCCTTCGACAGCAATGAACGGTGGCGTGCGCCGGCGTCCTGCCAGCGCGCTCGAGTTGCATGAAGGTGCGAGGGCCCGTTCAATGCTGCTTGCAGCTTTAATTATTATTATTTTTCTGCCTAATGAATTGGCTTTTTGAGGGCTTTATCATATTCAAAAACTCACCAAACTTCACAGACTCATCAGAAGTGGTGAAAAATTTGATATTTTGGGGGTTTCGTGATAATGTGCAAAAAAAATGGCTCAATAGCGCCCCCTACTCATTTTCAACGAAGCAGCCCCCAAGCTGGTTTAACCTACGTGTATGAAACTTTGTAGGCATATGTAACACACCAAGACATACAAAAAAGCCTCTTGGGCCCATGCCCTAAACCCAACAGGAAGTCGGCCATTTTTAATTGAATGTGCAATTTTCATGCATTTTTGGCCATTTACAGGGGTCGTAAATGAACGAACTCCTCCTCGAGATTTTGTCAGATCGACTTCAAACTTGGTCTGTTCCACCTACACAAATTGAAAACGAAAAGTTATCAACAGCTTGTGTTTTCGTCACACCGTGTGACCGTGCCGGGACTTCAAACTTTGTTACAAACAGGAAGTAGTATTATAACGCAGGAAGTAGTTTATTACTCCAACATACATGCTCCAATCTTCTCCAAACTTCACTGGATTGATGACAGTCCCGCTCTGAAGAGGTCTACGTGTCAATATATTGTGATTAATATAGCGCCCCCTACTGGTATTAGAAAATGTCATGTTTTACACTTTGAAGCACATCTCCTCCAAAGTTGAACACATCAACCTCATACTTGGTGAAATGATCCATAAGGCCTTGATGATGCTTTTTATGGAAAACTGTGAGTTTTCGTCAAAGGGCGTGACCTTGGCGTGGCGGCGAACTTTGATGTTTCGCCATGATGACAAAAGTAGCTGTAATTTGACTCTACGTGGACATATCTTTCCAAAACTTCACAGATATCATAACTGTCCAGCCCTGAAAACATCTATACAGAAAATTTGAATCAGCGTCATAGTGCCACCTACTGGTGGCAGAAAGTTACTTTTTTCATTCTTTCATGTCCCTCTTCTACCAGGTTCCCCTGAACCACCTCAATTTTGCGAATACATACTCCCAAGACCTTGATGATGATCAAAGCAGAAGCCTTTGAGGTTTCGTCCAACGCTGTCACTGTGGCGCCACCTTATTCGCCATAAAACACAAGGTTGTTTTTGAGGGGCAAGGGACACTGGAAAACTCACGCAACTTGGCACACATATCAGACGGCCCAAATTGTGTTGTCTGATGTGATTTTTGTGTTTTCGTGTGCCAAGATGGCTCAACAGCGCCCCCTACTCATTTTCAATCTGTTTTGGGCTATAACTCCCAGACCATATGTTGCACATTCAATAACCTCATACCCACAGATTCCCTGACTAGCGCTGAATCACCTGAGCTGGGCCACCCCCATTTCTGCCCATAATGTTTTTGCGCAAAATCGCGATAACTGGAAAATCTACTTTTTCGAACTCCTCCTTAGGGTTTTGACCGATCAGCGTGAAACTTGGCAAGTACAGTATTCAGCTGGACCTGATCTAAAGTTATCAAAACAATTTTGTTTAGTCAAAAAATGTGCAAATTATTAACGAATACAATTTTCTAGCTAGCTATAAAAAGACACAGTATGTCGTATTTCGGTCAAAATAAATGCTAAAAACACCAAATCTGAGATCGTTGCTTGACATGTGCCTGTGAGGGCGTGAGCCAGATTTGGCTAATGTTGGCCACTAGGAGGCGCTGCAAATATGGGAAATTTATATCTGTTAAATGGCTGCACCGATTTTTACGAAATTTGGTGGGTATGATGCTGGGCCACTCCTGAGGCCATATCTTGAAGTTAATCACGACTGCTCAAAGTGTTGCTGAGGGCTGTGAAATTCACAGGGTATATATAGAATAGCATACAGACCACCCATAGCAAAAATTGTATGTCTACACCACTAAATGGCGCTATAATGGATGCAAACGCATTTTGGCCTGTAACTTCCACATTTTAATTCACATCTTCATAACTTTATAACCACATGTTCCCTAAATAGAGTCCCATCTTCTGACATAGGCCACGCCCACTACCACTGTAGATTTCTCTTTGTAAGTCACTACACATCAAAAACCTACATTATCGAACTCCTCCTAGCGTTTAAGGTCCATATGCACAAAACTTTGCACATACAGTCTCAAAGTTATCAAAAGAATTTTGCTACTCCAGAAAATGCGGTAGTTATAAATAATCAATTTTTTTCTGCTTGCTAAAAAAGACATACCGTTGCATAATTTTGTAAAAGTGAAAGCTATTGATGTCAAACTTGAATCACTTGTTTCAGAGGTAAACCAGAGGGTATGTGCCAAATTTGGAGGAAATTGGCCAATAGGGGGCGCTATAAACACAGAAACATGAAGTGACATGAAAACTGATCAGATTCGCCCGAAATTTGGCAAGCATGTTGTGGTGTCACTCCTGAGGCCAGAGTTAAATCTTAGTGATGTTTGGTCAAAGCGGGCGTGACTTGTCACAACACACACATTCAGCTTTTCACAATTCCAGTGCTGATCCCATTACAATTACGATACTGCGGGTGAGACGTAGGCCTGCGTCCCGACGCTGGCCCCAAACCGGTCGTCTGTTGGGGCCGACTTCCGTGGGCTCTGCAAGACCCCGGGGCCGAGTTGCACGGGGAGGCTTGGCCCCCTATCATAACTGCTTGCAGTTCTAGTTATTATTGTTATTATTTCAGTCACTGTGTCTGTTCATGTCCCAGCCGAAATGTTGTAGTAATGCAAAATACGGCACCACATGTCAAGAGCTACGCAACTAGTCAAATCACTGAATCCTCCACAACCAAGTTCCTGCAAATATTTCACAATAAAAGCCTATTTAGAAAATAAAGAGGTTCTCTCAACCGAAGTCATGATGGGCTTTTAATTTGAAACAGATACAGGAAGTGTTGAGTTTGAAATAACAACGCGATGCATTAACTTTATCAAGGCAAACGGGAGCGGATAAAAAATATAAATATAAGCAATTACAGAGAGAATAAATAACAGACAATTTATAACGTAGTCTGCTTCACATGAAGCTGGTAGCCTCTGCAGTTGTGGTAAGTAAAAGCCACAATTTTTTAAATTTTGTTACTTTGTGTGTGTCTCCATTATGAAGAAATAACACTGTTTGCTAGCTTGATGGTAATTGCAGTATTAACCGGGTTGCTAAATTGCCTCTGCATTTTCACGCCATCATAAAGGAAATATCATAAAGGCTGAGGTGTTGTTGTCGTACAGCTCTGTGTCTCTATTGGTCAAAGTGACGGGAGAAGTCGTGAGCGACAAAAAGAAAATCAAACATGTTAGACTTTCTGTCGGGACGTCGTGAGGCGTCCCAGACGTGGTGTCGGCTGTCGTCTACTATGACACGCTACACCAGATGAAATGATGGATTATCGCGTACGACACTCATTGTCATTCACAATCGGTGCCGACACCGTATGTCACTGCGTTGGGCTAGAATCGGGCTGATATCATGTGGTGTGCACCAGGCATAAGTTGTATGCAATTTATTGTGTGAGATCATTATGTTTCAGTTGTAGTTAACCTGTGTAAGATCTGCCTCTAGCTAGCACTAGCTTGTACGGCTAGCTGGATGACGGCTCGAATGGCAGTAGATTCTAGCTTTTTATACAGTCTATGCTGTAGCAGCTACAATGAAAATGTTTATCGACTGTTCTTTACGTCATGTATTTTGCTAGTTCGCTCCGGACTTGGCTACTAATAGTCTACTGTGCACAGTAGCACACCTTAGCCTACCCCTCTTCCAATGTTGGCGTCAATGTTCGGTTAGGGCTTGTGCTAATTTGAGGTTTGCCACTAGCAACCTGTCTGACTTTGAGATCCTATCAGTAATGTATTGGAATCCCAGCTAATCTCTAATTCCACTGAGACGCTTGTCAACCAAAACACAAACTCTCTCTGCTCTGCTCTGTATCTTAGGTTATTAGAGGCTAGTCTGCTGAGGGACAGGTTTAGCTTTTTAAAAAATCGGTATCATGTGGCTATTTTTAAGGTTATCATTTTCATGCCAAACAATGCAAACATCCCATAAACATTCTGCATTTTATATCAATTCCAGAGTGAGCAAGTACCTTTTAGCTGGTATTTCTTCCAAATTAGTGTTAGTGTATTTTAATTTTCAGATTTTTTATTTATCATACAGTCCAGATGTAAAAACTATTATTCAGCACTTTAGGGCATTTGCCCCAGGATATTCAGATAGCTCTTGAAACTGACATGTTATGTGTAGTAGGGCAATCTACTCGCTTTGTTCAATGTAAAGAGCATGAAGAAATGTATAAAGATTTGGACTCTAGCAAGATGGTCATGATGGCTCAATGGATTTGTTCTGTTTTGGAATACACAATATTCTTCCAAATTTGTGTTAGTGTATTTTAATATTCAGAATTTCACTTTGACAAGCTCTCTCTTTTTTGACCATACACCTGTTTGCATCCCTGATGCATAACTCAACATGGTTCAAGATCTTCCTCAAAGCTGAGGATGACATCGCTGAAGCTTTGAGGATGCTTTCAGATAATTTTAGAGTGACGGGGGAACAACAGAAACGCTTGACTAGGTTTGTGTGTGCTTCCTATTACTCAAAAGGATTCACAATAAGAAAAATTCCAGAGCTGAGATGGCACATTTTTACAAGAATAAGGCAGAGAGTAACATGCTACCCTCTACAGAGGATGCGTTGAAATTGCTTATTGATGGGGGAACTACATGTGCAAGCTCGAGTTTGGGGCCAGGCAAGCATTCCTATGCAAAATGGCTACTACATTGATGAGAAAGGCCAGCTGAGACCCACCACCACTGATGTACCACCAGCTCCTCAGGCCATCATTGAAATGGTGAGATGCTACTGCAAAGGAGATTGCTCAACACAAAGATTTGTTCCTGTAGGTAGACTGACAATGCGCTGACCTTAGCTTTTGCAGTTAAAAATGTGAGAATGATGAGGACTCAAGATCTAAAAACCAGGATTGAAATGAAAGTGATACTAAAGATGAAGAATGACAGTTTAAGTTTACAAGTAGTCACTAAAACTATAATTACTGCCACGTGGTTGTATACCTCCATGCACCAGTCAACTTTCTCTTACAGTTTCCATGAATGTCTGTGAAAACGTGGATGCTTCACACACAGAAGATCTATACAATCAGCACAATTTCAAGATTAGAGTCACCATTTCAGTGTCTGACCAAATGTCTCCCCCCTCTGTTCCTGAGATACGATGCTGAATAATGGACAGAAAAGTGTTTTATGCAGATCATTATGATGTCACAGTGAAGTTAACCTTTAACCTTTGGGATATAAAATTATTTCACTTCATCATTTTATCTTATTAGACATTTGTGTAAATTATTAGCATATGAATTCTTGAGCTATGGCTAAAAACATGTATTATCAGGTCAGAGTGACCTTGACCTTTGACCACCAAATTCAATTAATGTATAAAATCCAAGTGATTGTTCTTAGTTTATGTGAACGGCATTTTGAACATTCACTCTTTTTAAAATCCAAAATGGTCACCATAGAGTGTTTGAAAAAAATTGAAACATTAAATTTCATATTCCTCATGTTCTAATAATTAAAAAAATGTATAGTTTATCAACTCCCCAAAAATTTTTATCGAAAATACATAAGGAATTGGACTATTATGGGCTTTTATTTTGAAAATCCAGCCTTGTCCAGGGTCCTCCAGTAGAAACCTCTGTTACCATCTGGGTGCTTTTATTTTGAAAATTAGTGATCAAACACACAGGCTACAGTCACTCACATTAGGTGGGATCTCTGTACTTGAATTACATATCCAGCGGAGGAAAAGTCTCTTTCACTGGCTGCGCTCAATGCTGAGATAACAAAAGCCTTCAATCACTGCCAGGTTAGGAAACATTTTGGCATGCTCCTTCCACCACCATAAAACCTCAAAAGGATCCACCTTGGGTGTCTTGAACCCTATAGGCTGCCACCTGATCCACGTGCTGCAAAGTTTCACAGCTGGAGTCCTCCATGTCAGTGACGAATGTGACGACGGGGTCAAAGGTTCAACTTGTGTCAGTGACTTTCAAAATAAAAGGAATTGCGGCTTGATAATAGTGATTTATATGTCAAAATACTATGCAAATGCTGCACATCTTTTTTTTATTTCTCTGAAAAATGAAAAACAATCTTTGCTCTCACCTGCCGCCCGTGCGCTTGGAGCCAATTACTCAGCTTTGTGCAGTACTCTGCTGGAGTCAAGTGCCAAATCAAGACCAGCATGTCACATCTCACCACTCTGTTGGTCTTGATGAACTGCAAAAACATACTGTCCATTTCCAGTTGCTATTGATGTTGTTGATGATGTCATCATCATGTATCTTTGCAGGCACTGTCCCGGGTCACACCCAGCGGCCTCCAGTCTGCAGCTCCACGGTGAAACCCTCCCCCTCCACCTGTGTACCATGCAGGCCTCAACATGCACCACCTGCAACACACACACACACACACACACACACACACACATACATATATATATATATATATATATAGGACACAGAGGACTCCCAGTCAATGCACCAGAGTCTGGCTGCACTTTTTTTTTCACTTAACACACAACCAGGAGTGTGTGTGGTTGTGTGTATGTGTGTGTGAGAGAGGGAGAGATGGGTGGGTTCAGTACTGTTTCATAGCAGCCTCTCCTCTGCCTCCTTACTGTTCATCTTTTTTTTTTTTTTTTAAACTCTGGTTTTACTTATTTTAGTTCTTTGGTGTTAAAACTTCTGACACCAGTGCCGCTGATCAGACTTCACAAGGGTTTGAAACTGGAGAATGACAAGTCTGTTAGCTGTTGAAAATAGTGTGTGGGACATTTTTAATTATGAAAGCAGGAAGATACATAATCCATCATGGCAATGTTTAAGGACAGTGCCTAAACTTTATATTGTATCCTGAAAGACTTCATAAATCCCACAGGTCAACTTCTTTCTTTCTTTTTTTTTTTTTTTTTTTTTTTTGTTGTTTTCGGTGTTTGACGTTTAAATGTAAAGGCAGGATAACCTCTTTGTTTCTAAAATGGGACAAAGGTCTTTCAATGTTCTATTTTTAAATGTGATCCCATAGTAGGAGTTGTTTTTTGTCTTCCTCAGGTGTGTTAGAACCAGAATGATGTAGTTGATCTAAAAACATGCAGCACGTTGTTTTTCTGTCTTAAGGTTTTGACTGCAGTGTGCTGCTTGGGGAAAGCTATGAATGGAACAATCTGTCCACATTGAACAGACGAGTTGTTTTAATCGGGTGCATAGTGATGTGGTTTTGTGTTTGTTTGTGTGGTTCTGTCTTGGGGTTCTACAAGCTCAAATGGGTGGGATGAACATGTTTAGGGGCATTTTCTCATAGGTTTTAACTCCTTTGCCTCCTAACCTCACTGTAGGACACCTAATCCTCTGCCTCCATTTCGCCATTTTCTAACTAGACCTTGTCAAACGCTCATTGTATTATTGATAGGCTTTGAACAAAATTTCAGGGATTTACAACCTGCCTATCTGGATGTGCCTGTCCAATACTAGACCAATAGATGTTATTAAAATTGACCTCACTTGCTTAATTGATGTCTTTTTCAGTGTGATGATGATTGCTGTAGTTTAGTTTACAGTTTCAGTCAGCAAGCCCAGAGCAAACAATCAGCTGGTAAATCCATGACAGAGGCATAACGGTGGAAGCAAAACTAACAACTTTGTAGCGATACTGGTGGGAATGGTGCAACTTCCCAATCCACTACTTGTAGCCCAACATCCCAACCTCTCAGTTTAAATAATTTCATATAGATTACACAAGACTTAGTTCATTGGTTGCACAGTGCACGACTAAACTGTGATATGAAGTGAAGCCAGTAAGTTTAGATGAGGTGTCCTTGACTTTTGGCAAAAATGAAGGCACTTATTAATAATGGAGAGAACTAATCAGCCTGTGGAAAAGGGTTAAATGTTGCCTGATATTGGATAGAACTGTCAACTTGTTACTCTGTTTCCATCTCCAGTCTGACATTCCATCCATTCTGATTTCTGTGGGGGAGGGGAATTCGACTTTTCCCAACCCGGTCAATCACTAGAGATCAACCCATCGGTCTGAGTCTTAATGTCATTTCAACATGCCAACGTACTGGCTTTGCCGGAGTTTTAAGAGTGAAAGTGGAGTGAATTTGAACAAACGCTGATGTTGGGCAATATTGAGAAGACAAGGCGGCATGGTGGTGCAGTGGTTAGCATTGTTGCCTCACAGCAAGAGGGTTCTTGGTTTGAAACAAGGGTGGGGGATTTGAACCCAGGGAGGGGGAGCCCTTCTGTGTGGAGTTTGCATGTTCTCCCTGTATCAGCGTGGGTTTTCTCTGGGTACTCGAGCTTCCTCCTACAATCCAAAGACATGCAGGTTTGGTTATTTGGTGACTCTAAATTGCCCGTAGGTGTGAATGTGAGCTTGAATGGTCTCTCTCTGTATGTTAGCCCTGGCGACCTGTCCAGGGTGTACCCCGCCTCTCGCCCAATATCGGCTGGGATAGGCTTCAGCCTACCCTCTGCAACCCTCAATAGGGTAAGTGGTTACGGAAAATGAATTAATTTTTTATTAGCGCAGCCTGGATAGCAGCCTTTGTTATACTCCTCATTGGTTCCGGCACGCTGCTTGACAACAACTCGTCAAAGGTGCTGCTTCCCCTGCGGCGCTAGTTGGATCGTTAATTATTTTAACAGAGAAACTGCTGCTTTATGTCCTGATGCCAAACAAAATCAGTCAACTCGAACTCGATGGATTGGGCAGATTCAGAGGTCTTGACCCAGGCAAGGCAAAATGTCTTCTGTAGCCTGTGAAAAGCTAATGCAGGGTCCAGGCTTTGTGGAGAATGATCCACTTAAGGGTGAGCTGATATCGTAGCCCTAAATTTTGACCATTTTTCTTTTGATCTTTTTTTGCAGGTCCCAAACCTTTATAGAGATACAACACTGATTAGCTAGAGTGCTCCTAATGCCACCGTACAGACATTTAGTCTGTTATTAAATTTAAAAACAGATGGCATCCATGGAGCACAGCAAGGTCAATGATAAAATAAACTTGAAGCAATCTTTGGTTTAATGTAACCAGTACAGTTCAATTCAGCTGCAGTCGGCCCCAATATTGATCTTTCTGACCAACTTGGGATCTCCCCATATAAGGTCATACAAGCATTGTGACAGTCAAGAAATAAAATGGACTGTAGTGATTTAATATCAGGCTAAATGGAAGTGAGGAGGTTTTGGTGAGCCACTGAGTGTTGTCTTAATAAATGAAGTCCCAGCTGTGTCCCAGCAGAGTCCAAGCTGAGTCCCAGGTGTGTCCCATTTGTGTCACAGGTACGTCCCAGCAGAGTTCTAGATGTGTCCCAGCTATGTCCCAACTGAGTCCCCATCTTAGTGGAGCTGTAAGCCTCATGTGGCTCCTTTTGGTGACTCTTGTCTTCCATCTGAGCAGTCTGACCAATGAATCTTGCAGCAGTTTAAGTAGAAAATCCTTGATGTAGTTGCAAAGTATTTTAGGCCATGTAGTTGAATTGGAGGGGGGAGGGGATGTAGTGGTAATTTGTCCATTTTGTTCTGTTGTGTACAGGATGTGCTTACTCTGTGTACCACATCCACATGAGCCGCTGTATGATGGTGATGGTGTGAAGAGGGACTGGGAATGCCTCACATTAGTTTTTTTTTTTTTTTTTTGTCATAAGTGTACCTCACCCGTGGGCTTGAAAAACAAACAGAAAAGTGATGGATTGTTTGTCTTGCTGATGGTGGCTATGATAGATGCAAGTACACTTTACAAGGGATTATAGTTTTCTCAGTCTGTCATGTCTGCCATGTCTTATTTCTTATTTTGTCACCTCCTGTCCAATTTTGCTTTTAACTGTGCATTGGAAATGGTTAATCATATCCAACAATGCATCTCTTAGTATGGATTCATGAGAAATCCTTCTTTCCACTTCCACTTTACGACTTTTGCTCCTCAATTGTAATGCTACTGTATTTGTGTATTTTAAAAGTGTAAATAAATTAATAAGTACTTGTATATGTTGCTTTTTACTGATTGGGCTGGCTGAAATTAAAAGCTAAGAAAGTGACATATCTGGGGTGGGTTTGTATATTTTTTGAGCACTCATTCTTCAAATTGTTGGAAACCATTGTCAGGGGACCATAACTATCCATACTAGAATTCATTCTCTGGAGACATGAAGTACTTAACTTGTCTTTGTGAATGGGGATTACAAAAGGGACTGGAATCTGCAGGTGTTAAAGGTTTACTATCCAGGACTGTCAGTTACTATTGGTAAATAAACTTGCCAGTGAAAAGGGAAAGTAAAAGCCATCCCCAGATTCACTCTTGTATGATGTTTTCCCTTGGTATATTGGTGTTTTTCAGCGCTGTGTCTCTTGGATGCCTCCTGCTCACAGTCTGGCACCTAGTTGCTAAATTTTAATAATTCCCTAACCTCACCTAAGCTTGGCGGGAGTACACACCCATAAATGACTGAAACACAAAATCAGAGTGAAATAAGAAAATCCAGGCACAAGGCAGAGTCTCTGCAGACAAATCCATCACCACTCACTGAGAGGAGTTTGCAAGTCAAGATTGAGAGGGATTACTTCTGTATGAGTCTGCGCATTGTTTTTATGCCTTTGCGCTGGCGATAGCTGTGGCCGGAGACATTATGTTTTTGGGTTGTCTGTACATACATCTGTCCGTTCCATTCTCATGAACATGATGACTTCAGAACGCCTTACAGGGAATTTCTTCAAATTTGGCACAAATGTCTACGTCTGACTCAGCGATGAACTAAATAGATTTTGGGGGTCAAAGGTCAAAGTTACTGTGACCTAGCATCTGTCTCATTCTCCTGAAAGACATATTTCAAGAAGGCCTTTAGGGAATGTATTAAAATTTGGGGCAAATATCCACTTGAACTCAAAAATGAACTGATTAGAATTTGGGGGCCAAAGGTCACTGTAACTTCACAAACATGTTGGCCAGTACTCAAGAATTACGCTTATTATGACAAAATTTCAGGCAAATGTCCAATAAGATAAAATGATGAAGTACTGACAATTTATATCCAAAAGGTCAAAGGTTAACTTCACCTTGACATTATCACGTTCTGCAAAAACACTTTTCTGACCACAACTCAACATCATATCTCAGGAACAAAAGGGGAGACATTTGGTCAGATACTGAATCAGTGACATTAATCTTGGGTGTGTGTGAAGCATCCATGCCTTTATACACATGGATGTAAACTGTAACTAACTTGAATGGTGTGCAGAGGCATACAACCGCAAGGTGGTAATTCTAGGTAAGGAAAATCCTGCATAGTATATCTTAAAATACATAAAGCTCAATACTCATAAAATCACAGCTCCACAAGGATACTGATGTTATGTACAGAGGAAGCTGTTTGCTGACATAACTTTTGAGATGATAATATATCATGTGTTAGGTTGTAAATTTGTTCCATTGCCCCCAAGTAACTAAACGACTGGAGGCAGCTGTACCACAGATTAAGGTGACGATTGAAGGATGGAGCCTCATATCGTGTCTACAGTGGAAAACGAAGCACTAAATTATCATTCCTGTTTCTTTGTTTTCACATTAAGGCCAAGTGCAGCTTTAATATCAAATGCCAATCCATTACAATAAAGTTTTGGTCTGTCCAGTACTATGATAAAATTGTTCTTAACAAAAATGACAATTTTACCACTTGGCGGTGCTGTGGAGTAACTGAGCACCTGCTGCACAGCTAGGTCAGTTACATAACAGGGCATGGTGCTCCTCCCTGCAGGATGTGAAGAGATAAGAAGAACGTCCACAGTGAAAACTCCCCAACCAATGACAGACAGAATACAGAGTAAAGTAATAAAATAGAATTAGAGATGGATTATGATGCTATATATCAAGAACATTTCTGGGTGTATTTTTAATAGAATGTTTCTTAAAATGAAATGTGTGGTATTATTCCAGGGGGAAAAAAAACAGACTTGGTTGCCTGTCCAGGGCCCTATTTCAGAAAGCAGGCTCAACAAACTCTGAGCCTAATCCCGACCTCCGAGTTGACTGAACCTGAGCTGGGAAAGTCTGAGTTTTCGGTTCCAGAACAGCTGATCAGAATTAGTTCAATCAACTCTGAGTATGTTCAGCCTGAGGGAAGTGCATTCAATGTGAGCACCAAAAGCCATCATCAATGGAGTGCAGGTGACATGATTTTCAGTGGCAGAAAGCAGAAAGCCACTTCTTTCATTCCAGCTGAATCGGAGATTTTAATGACTGCGAAAGAAAACATAAAAAAAAATTAAAAAAAAAAAAGAAATCTAATGCTGCAGCTAAACGGTGTGAGGTGGGATGGGAACAGACTGCAGAGTGTGTTAATAGGTAATGTGAAGTGACGTTTTGTGATGTGATGCGTCTAATATACAGAAAATGCAGAAATCTTTTTATATCTTAAGTGTTCATATGTTTTATCATAAGTTACTGTAACCTCTTATTCAGCTGTAACCTGATGGCGCCCAAACACACTGGGCAGCAACTCAAAATCGAACATAAAGATATTGTACAGACTGGTAAAATTTGCTTATACTTATTTCATTCTTGCAATATTAGGCTTAGATTAATTGAATCACTGAATTGCTGTGAAATTACTTCCTAATCACGTAATCTCCTTTATTCTCAGATGGAGCTATGATGGGGATGTGAGTCCCATAAATGCAGCCTATTACACCCTGGAATGGCATGAAAACAATTTACAATTTAAACAATTTAAACAGCATTTAACAGCAGAATATGGATGTTTTATGTTAAAACATCTGTTTACAAACTCTAACACAACTCCTGCAGTGTGATCGAAGTGTCATTTATCCGGTCATGTGCTCAATAATTCCCAAACAACAACAACAACAAAAAACAACAACAAAATAAAACAAAACTCAGCATTAGACTCTGACTTTGAAAAGAGCAGAGATAAGTTTGACTCTCAGTTCAGTTTGAAGTAGTTAAGCTTTAGTGAAAATGCATGTTTAGGAAGCACTGAGTAATTGAGTCTTGGATTATACTGCAGAAATTGTGTCAGACTTTGTAAACGGATATTTTGACATAGTTTTGCTATGGGGGCTTTTGGGGGTCCCCAATTTATCAGTGAAACAATATGTTCGCCCTTATCCGTGGAAGCATACGAAAAAACAAACAAATAAAACCAACAACATTTTCTTCATGAATTTAAGGTAACAGGGCGGGCATAACTAATTGATTTACAAATGGTCATTTTGTTGAGGGCTTGGGCTTCTCATCTCAAGAAGAAATATTTTGTTTTCTCAAGATTATGAAGCCCTTATCCCAGAATTTAGGCCAACAGGAGCTTACTAATGTGTAATGACCAGTGTAAACAGAGTGAGGCAGCAATGCGTCAAACGCGCCGGGTCTGCCATTAAAATCTAAAAGAAGAAAAAGGAAAGGAAAGTTTCCCAACGGTGCTGTTTCGGCGTTGCACTCGTGAGAAACAGTGGTGCGCCAGGGCTACTCTACAATCCTGACAGTATTGCAGGTAAAAATATATATATTAAGCTATAACTTATATTGATAAGTGCAGTAAGTACTTGAGCAGAGCTATGCATGATGCTGCAAGAGAAACAGAAGTGTGGTAACTGTTGTAGCCGTGTCCTGCGGTGGAGCATCGTGTGCTACATAACTGCTGTTAGCTTCATAGCTAAACGGCACCACAGCTCAGATACAGCTAACTAACATTAGTAGGTGGATAATGCTAAGATGTATCAACAGTAGAAAGACAAATGCAGAAACACTCGAAACTAACAAAAGACTGTAGACTTCGGTCTTGACAATGTGAGGGGGCAAGTGCAAACCTGGCTGAGCTTGCAGTAAAACGTTAGCTCCAAGATTTGAAATGTGTCGCTGACGTCACATTTCCGATCTGTGCTTCAACATGTCGCTTCAATCTGTACAAGAAGCTAAACAACACTCAGTAGAAAAACTAGCTAAAATATCAGAATGGAAGCCACTAATGAACAGTTACTATAGCTACCTGGGGATGTCAGTGTGTTCACAGCGGGGTAAATACCATTCAAAGACTTGATTTTAATGAATGCTAAGTAATTTAACCAAACCACACTGTATCAAAATAAAGATGTTTTTCGATTATATAGAACGTTCACAAAGTGATTGGAGAGAGGGCCAGATACACACACATTTTAGTGCATAAGAGAGTCCCCAGACTCCGTGGTGTCCTTTGAAGTAAATTATCGCACATTTATAGGAACTCTGTAAAATATTCAGAGCTTAAAGTGCTGCGTTCACGTGCACTTCAGATAGTTCCATTTCCCGAGTTGGTAAGTAGTTGTTCCTCCGACTTTGGTGTGTTGATTAGTTTTAAGTCGTAATGCGAAAATAACATGGACGCCGCAGAGATGGGTGTTATTTTATAGCTTATAGAGTATTTTAAAATACATTGATCACAGTCAAAAGCTTTATGTTACACAGGTTTTTTGTTTTGTTTTTTCAACCATAGTGCAAGTAGTTTTTTTGCAATAACTTCATCATGCATGCTGATATCGCGATGAAGGTAAATTTTTGATATATTGTGTAGTAGAGGTTAATTCCCTAAGTTTTATTATCAGCTTTTTAACACCTTTAGATGTCTTCCTGTTTTATGTTTTGGAATTTAACACTGTCAATAGTTAAGTTTTAAATCTAGGAAGAAATTTGGTGGAACCACTGGGTGATACATCACCATCTGAAAGTCTTTCCCCCTTCATTTCGTAGAGTAGCTCTCCTTAATTTGTTCACTGTCCATTGTGTTTATCACTTTATTTGCAGGGTGTTAAATAAATTGTTGTCCTTCCTGGTCTGGTGAAAACAACTTTAATGGCCAAGCTCCAGGGCTTTGAGTTCTGGAAGAAGACCCTGAAAGGAGCACGCTTTGTGGTGGCACCCATGGTGGACCAGAGCGAGCTGGCCTGGCGCCTGCTGAGTCGCCGACATGGTGCTCAGCTCTGCTACACCCCCATGCTGCATGCTCAGGTGTTTGTTCGTGATGCCAACTACAGGAGAGAAAACCTCTACAATGAGGTGTGTGAAGAGGACAGACCTCTCATCACACAGGTGAGGTCATGTACATGTTGATAATGATGGTAGACTGGAACATTTCAGGGCATGTTGATTTTCCTGTGCAGTCATCATAGGCTGTTCACCAGGCATGTTATGTATTTGTTCTTACAAAACATTGTTCCTCATATAAATCCAGTAAATCACAGTGCATTCCTTCTGTGTCAGTTTTGTGCCAATGATCCAGAGGTATTCCTTCAGGCTGCCCTGTTGGCCCAAGACTACTGTGATGCCATTGACCTCAACCTTGGCTGTCCACAGATGATCGCTAAGAGAGGTACACACATTTCTGACAGAAAATAAGCCCTAAAGTCTGACATAGGTGACTCCCAGTGGTTGTATTAAAAAATACACTAGCCCCTTTTACACTGCCTCTTCAAGGCAGGAATTTCACACTTTTCTGCCACCTCAATGTGCTGTATAAAAGGTATCACTGTGGAATTGAGTGACAGAGTTGTCTCACCTTCAGACCGACTGTGGAGGTAGTAACAATGCCAAAATAATGTCTGCATAAATGTGCCAGCCAGCAGGACTCGCTCATGTGAGGCACAGGTGTGACGTTTTGACTATGTGTTATGTGTGTAACTCATCGTTGGAAATTTGGGAAAGCAATGAGGTTCAGGAGCTCCTTACCCTCCACACAGAGGACGAGGTCAGCCGCCATAAAATAGGGACAGTAGATGATTGTTATTGCCATGTTATGCCATTGTTAGTGTGTATGTTGTATGTCATACTAGAGGCTGACGCTATTGCGTTACATGTCATGCCTCTTTTGTCGGCATGCTGTCTAAAATCACTCACTTGAACGGCACAATGCCACCGTCTTTTGGTTCTCTGTAAAAATGTAAAAGGGACAGAAAGGAGGGACTTCATAGTGGCCCTATATTGTGATCTCTGTGTAAAAAGGGCTACTAATAACCTTGCTGTGGAAACAGAACCAACCTGTCTTGATGCTTGTTCCTAAGGGCACTATGGAGTTTTCCTACAAGACGAGTGGGAGCTGTTAGAGAAAATGGGTAGGTCTGTATTTAACTCATTGTAGGACTCTGATCTCTGTCAAAATGTAAATTCTAAAGAAAATCCAATTTCTTGCACCAGTGTAATGCCACTTGAGCACAAATCACCACAGATACCCATCATTTCCCTTTTTTTTTTACAGTCAGGTTAGCTAATGAAAAGCTCTCAGTGCCCATCACATGCAAGATCCGTGTGTTTGAGGAGGTGGAAAAGACAGTCCGCTATGCCCAGATGCTGGAGAGAGCTGGGTGTCAGGTGTGATCAATATTTAATCAAACAGAGATTGATAAACTGTCCTTTAGAAATATGGATATTATTTTAAAGATTAGAATGTCTACTTATATTTATCTTTAAAAGCTGCCTTTAATGCAGATTCAGGAAGCAATAGAAAGGTGTTAAAAAGCCCTAAGTTTGTCTTTCAAACATCTTTCCAGCTGCTGACAGTGCATGGCAGAACCAAAGACCAGAAAGGAGCCATGACAGGTGTTGCTAACTGGGCACACATCAGGGCAGTACGGTGAGCTACTATCACCTTGTTCTAATCCTTCACATGTACTGTATTTAATCTGTTTTAAAGGTATATCACAATGCACGATATCTATCACAATATGAAATAGCCTCTAAAGTACTGTAGACTAATAATATACAAAATTATTAAATGGTCTACAGTTAGAGTAAAATTAAATAAAGTGGCCGCCGTCAAAATAAAGTTTAAGTACTGTTATAGTTAAGTTAAATACAATTCTTTTACGATTAAGTTAAATAAAGTACAGTACAGGCCAAAAGTTTGGACACACCTTCTCATTCAATGTGTTTTCTTTATTTTCATGACTATTTACAGTGTAGATTCTCACTGAAGGCATCAAAACTATGAATGAACACATGTGGAGTTATGTACTTAACAAAAAAAAAGGTGAAATAACTGAAAACATGTATTATATTCTAGTTTCTTCAAAATAGCCACCCTTTGCTCTGATTACTGCTTTGCGCACTCTTGGCTTTCTCTCAATGAGCTTCAAGAGGTAGTCACCTGAAATGGTTTTCACTTCACAGGTGTGCCTTATCAGGGTTAATTAGTGGAATTTCTTGCTTTATCAATGGGGTCGGGACCATCAGTTGTGTTGTGCAGAAGTCAGGTTAATACACAGCCGACAGCCCTATTGGACAACTGTTAAAATTCATATTATGGCAAGAAACAATCAGCTAACTAAAGAAAAACGAGTGGCCATCATTACTTTAAGAAATGAAGGTCAGTCAGTCCGGAAAATTGCAAAAACTTTAAATGTGTCCCCAAGTGGAGTCGCAAAAACCATCAAGCGCTACAACGAAACTGGCACACATGAGGACCGACCCAGGAAAGGAAGACCAAGAGTCACCTCTGCTTCTGAGGATAAGTTCATCTGAGTCACCAGCCTCAGAAATCGCAAGTTAACAGCAGCTCAGATCAGAGACCAGATGAATGCCACACAGAGTTCTAGCAGCAGACCCATCTCTAAAACAACTGTTAAGAGGAGACTGCGCGAATCAGGCCTTCATGGTCAAATAGCTGCTAGGAAACCACTGCTAAGGAGAGGCAACAAGCAGAAGAGATTTGTTTGGACCAAGAAACACAAGGAATGGACATTAGACCAGTGGAAATCTGTGCTTTGGTCTGATGAGTCCAAATTTGAGATCTTTGGTTCCAACCGCCGTGTCTTTGTGAGACGCAGAAAAGGTGAACGGATGGATTCCACACGCCTGGTTCCCACTGTGAAGCATGGAGGAGGAGGTGTGATGGTGTAGGGGTGTTTTGCTGGTGACACTGTTGGGGCTTTATTCAAAATTGAAGGCACACTGAACCAGCATGGCTACCACAGCATCCTGCAGCGACATGCCATCCCATCCAGTTTGCGTTTAGTTGGACGATCATTTATTTTTCAACAGGACAATGACCCCAAACACACCTTCAGGCTGTGTAAGGGCTATTTGACCAAGAAGGAGAGTGATGGAGTGCTGCGGCAGATGACCTGGCCTCCACAGTCACCGGACCTGAACCCAATCGAGATGGTTTGGGGTGAGCTGGACCGCAGAGTGAAGGCAAAGGGGGCAACAAGTGCTAATCACCTGGGAAACTCCTTCAAGACTGTTGGAAAACCATTTCAGGTGACTACCTCTTGAAGCTCATCGAGAGAATGCCAAGAGTGTGCAAAGCAGTAATCAGAGCAAAGGGTGGCTATTTTGAAGAAACTAGAATATAAAACATGTTTTCAGTTATTTCACCTTTTTTTGTTAAGTACATAACTCCACATGTGTTCATTCATAGTTTTGATGCCTTCAGTGAGAATCTACAATGTAAATAGTCATGAAAATAAAGAAAACGCATTGAATGAGAAGGTGTGTCCAAACTTTTGGCCTGTACTGTATATTAGTTAGTTAAATAAAGTACATAAGTTATAATTAAAAAATCAAAGCGGAACCACTGGTGCTTTTATTTTGAAGCATCAGGCTCATCCCAGGCAGAAAGTGTTGATGTTTTTACCATGAACTTGAAGCTTCTGGTCAACAGTTGCTGTTAGCAGTTAGCACAAAGCTCAAGTTGAGGTCTGGCAGACCAAGCAAACTTTCTGAGAGAGCTGCTCGAAGGATTGTTAGAAAGGCAAATCCAAACCCTGTCTGACTGCAGAAGACCTGTAGAAAGATTTATCAGACTGGAGTGATGGTGCATTGTTCTTCTGAGAAGCAACATCTGTACAAATTTGACCTTCATGGTTATCAGAAGCAGACCTTTCCTTTGTCCTTACCACAAAATTCAGCATCGGAAGTTTGCAAGGGAACATCTAAACAAGCTCGATGCTTTTTGGGAACAAGTCCTGTGGACCAGTGAAGTTAAAATAGTACTTTTTGGACGCAATTAGCAAAGGTATGTTTGGAGAAAAAAAGGATGCAGAAGTTCATGAACAGAACACCTGTCCAACTGTTCCCGTGGATCCATCATTCTTTGGGCTTGTGTTGCAGCAAATTCTGGAAGCAAACATCACACCATCTGTAAAAAAGCTGAAGATGAAGAGAGGATGGCTTCTACAGCAGGACAGTAATCCTAAACACACCTCGAAATCCACAATGGACTACCTCAAGAGGCGCAAGCTGAAGGTTTTGCCATGACCCTCACAGTTCCCTGACCTAAACATCATTAAAAACCAGTGGATAGACCTCAAAAGAGCAGTGCATGCAAGATGGCCCAAGAATCTCACAGAACTAGAAGCCTTTTGCAGGAGAACAAGAACCGAAAGCTGGTTTCAAAAAGCATTTAGAAGCTGTGATACTTGCCAAAGGGGGCATTACTTAGTACTGACCATGCAGGGTGCCCAAACTTTTACTTCAGGCCTTTATCCTTTTTTGAAACCTGTAAAAGATTGAAATAAAAAAGATAAAATATTAAAAGAAATATTAAACAATTGTGCCATCTTTAACTTGTGCCTTTTGGAGAACAGGTCATCTTGTACTTGCTTAGCTATTCACAATAAATGAAATTTGGGTGTGCCCAAACTTTTGCATGCAACTGTATTGCCCAACCCTATTTTAGGCAATAACATGACACATGACTCGTTCTTGGTGTTTGAACACATGATATTTTCAGTAACTGTTTGGTATGTTTTTGCTGTAGGAAGGCTGTCAATATTCCAGTGTTTGCAAATGGCAACATTCAGCACCTGAGTGATGTGGAGCGCTGCATTCAGGAGACAGGAGTGCAGGGAGTGATGAGTGCAGGTTAACGCTGCAGACCTTCAATGGCTCACTACAAACTGTTTTCCCTATTTCAGTGGTATTAATGGATGATATTTATTCATGCTCAGGGTATGAATTGTTTCAAAACTCATTTCAGTGTTTATCTCTATTATTTTTAGAGGGGAACCTTCACAATCCAGCACTGTTTGAAGGACGCAGCCCCCCAGTGTGGGAGATGGCTGAGGAATATCTTGAGGTGGTAAAGCAGCATCCCCCCTGCACTCTGTCCTACGTTCGAGCCCACCTCTTCAAGCTCTGGCACCACACGTATGTCTCTTGGGCTGGGTGTGATGCATATACCTTACACCTGCAATAAGAGACAGATAAGGCAGTCTTCATCCGTGAAGGCTTAAAACACAAAGTATTTCCAATTAAATTCTCCCTTTCTTAATTAAGTTAATTTAAATCCAATTCAGTTCAGTTCAACAGGTTTCATTGGCATGATATGTGTATCATAGGTATGCCGTATATATTAGTAACTTTGCCTAAGATCAATAAAGAAATAAATAATAATATATTTACCTTTAATTTTTGAAAGACCTTTGTTGCTCTGTCTCCACCTGTCTCTGTGGACAGAGCTGACACAGCCTGTCTCTCTCTCACACACCTTCTGTGTGTGTGTGTGTGTGTGTGTGTGTGTTTGTTTGTTTGTTTGTTTGTGTATAGCCTACAGATCCACCAGGACCTGAGAGAAGACTTGGCCAAGGTGAAGACCCTCGAGGGTTTGGCTGGTGTTAGCCACCAGCTGAAGCTGCGCTGCCAGGTAACAGCACACATTAAAAAGTTCAGCAGTATATAATAGGAGGGAGGGAGGTTAAACAAAAGCAGGAAGACTTTGAAGTTTTTTGAATAATCTCTATTGCAAGTGGCTGTCTAAAAACCAAAGATTGTGTCAGGTGTTTTTGGTGTGTACTTTGTGGTGGTCAGACAGCAGTCATATTTGGGAAAAGAAAAAGAGACATCACCCCAGTTGACAACAACAATGCAATGCTCAAGCAACAAGTGGAGTCATACTGTAAGTCAATAAGTAGGATTATTCATCGGTTGGTGCTGTTTGTGTAGCATCAGACATTACTGTGACCCCTTTCCACCAGGTATTAACATGCAGTCTGTATCTGCTACATTATTCTGATCATGACATCTCATCACACGCCACTGCATTTACACATACAGGGTTTCCAGCAGTGTATCATAGCCAAGGAAGGTATAAAAGACAGGAAATTTCATGACGTCAGTGACAGCATTCAAATTTTGCACTGGAGACAGAATTTGGTGCTGCTTCTGTTGAAGTCAATAGGGTGGGCACGGCAAATCACACCATAACCAGGGCTGTACCCGAGAATTATGCCAGTTTAATCAGATTTGGCTGTTTAATACAAATATTTGATGATCTGTTTTTTTTTTGTTTTGTTTTTTGATTTTTTTCCCCATATAAAGGTTTAAGGATTAAACAGGGTGCAGCTGATGTTTCAGTGTGAGAGTGACATTCATGTAATACAGTAAACAAGCTAGCTGTGGATGGATTGGAAATATGCAACAACAGTTTTTGCCGACACTAGATATCAAACAAAAGCCAGAGACTATATCGTATTAAGTTGCTGTGAGCTGTAAATTCACCACTTCCAAGCAGAAGAGATCATGTTATCTGAGAGCCTGACTGTGCAGAGTCTGTCCTCCTGCGTGCCAGTGCATCATGTCCGCAGCAGCCTGTACCGAAGAGTATTGTCAAAGTCAAGAGTGCTCACTTTGCAGCAAAATCTGGGGAACAAAGGTCCCCAGATTGGTTAGATATTGTTCAAATACATGTAGCCAATAATACTACCTGCTAACAAGTAGCGTTCCTCTGGACACGGAAAGCAGCTGAAGCTAGTTTGCTGATGCAAAAGTGCTTCTTTCAGCAAGTTGGACTCATACATTTCCTAGGGCCTGTGTCCACGTAGTATTTCTCTCTCAGCTCTGGCTTTTTTTTTTCAATTGTTCCCATTGAGGAGCAAGTGAACATAGGAAAAAAGCACCACGCACAGTGTCTTTTTTTCAGAGTAAAGACAAAGACAGAGAAGCTAAGTTTCTGAGAGCAGATGGGCCAGCAGACACTAGATGTAGTGATATGTTGGCGCCCTAGCTAATGTCAGTATCAAGATATTGTTGTCATAGAAACATAATCATGCGGAGCATGTGATTTAAAAAAAAAAAAAGCCATCTTGAACCCAACAGTAGCTTGAGATGCAGCAGACGGATAGAGCCATGATCTGTTTGGAGACAGTAATAAGGAAAACAAAGGCACACATTTTGATTAAAAAAAATGTCAGTGAACATCACATAATGTATGTCTTTTAGTCTCGTGAAAAGATCTTTCAGTCGAAGATGAAACAACAAAGTTATAATGGGTTATAGTGTGATTTGCCGTGTCTGCCCCATTGACTCCAAAGACAACTGACACCAAAGGTTGGCTCCTATGCAAAATTCAATGGCTGTCACTTACATTATGTCCTTTCCTTCTTATATATTTTTTTCTTGATTATAGCTGAAGCGCCATGCCTCACCTAAAATAGAGCACTGACCTCTACCAATATCAAAATAAAGTTTTATATTTTTATGAAATATAATAAAGTTAGGGAAATTTAGCACAGATGCTAATTCAGCTTGTCTGAGTGACATCAAGCCATTTAATAAGTTTGACTGGGAAAACCAGGCATGGATGTGTCGCCAATAGACAAAATAGAAATAAGTCTTTTTTACACTGCCTCTTTAAGGCGGGATTTTTTTATGCCATTTTGCCACCTTGACATACCTTATATAAGGTACAATAGCGGAATGGGGGGACAGAGTTGTCTTGCCTTTAAGTCGGCAGAAACAATGTCTGTAAAAACTGGAGAGCTGGCAGCACGGGTGTAATGTTTGGAGTTGTTTTGTATTTATTTAAGTTTTGTAATTTGAATTCAGCTCAGTTTTATTTAGAAAGCCCAATATCACAAATCACAATTTGCCTCACAGGGCTTCACAGCACAGAACATCCCTCTGTCCTTTGGACCCTCTCAGCGAATAAGGAAAAACCAAAAAAATTAAAGCTGCAAGCAGTATTGAATGGGCCCTCGCACCTTCATGCAACTCGAGGGTGCTGGCAGGACGCCGGCTCATGTTGCCATTCATTCCTGTCGAAGGCAGACCCCTCATGCAAGACTTACACGTCATATCCCTCAAATCATACGAAGACATGTCATTTTGCCAGTAGGTGGCGTATAGATGTGTTCAGGGCAGGAGTGTCATCAATCCTGTGAAGTTTGGGGAAGATGGAACATGTATGGTGAAGTTGCGAACCAGTTACAAGCAAATTCAAAATGGCGGACCTCCTGTTGGGTTTGGCACATGGCTGCAAGAGGCTTTTTTGTACGTCTTTCAGTGATGCATGTGCGTACAAAGTTTCATAGATGTAGGTCAAACCAGCTTCGGGGGCTGCATCGTAGAAAATTTGTAGGGGGCGCTGTTGAGCCATGTTGGCACATCACAGCAGAAAAATCACATCGGACAACACAAATCGGATCCTGTCATATGTGTGCCAAGTTTCATGACTTTACAAGCATCTTTTACCCCTCAAAAACAACTTCGTCTTTTATGGCGAATAAGGCGTGGCCACGGTGACCAAACATCACTAAGCTTTACAGCTGGCCTCGGGAGTGACTCCACATCACACTCGCCAAATTTCATGCGAATCGATCAATTTTCATGTCACTTGATTTTTCTCTCTTTATAGCGCCCCCTATTTGCCAATTTCCGCCAAATTTGGCACAGAGCCTCTGGTTCACGTCTGAAACAAGTGAATTGAGTTTGACGGTAGCGATAGCTTTGACGATAGCTTTTAGTCTGACAAAAATATGCAACAGTATGTGTTTTTCAGCTAGCAGAAAAAAACTGTTTATTTGTAGCTAGCGCATTTTTTGGAATAGCAAAATTCTTTTGATAACTTTTGGTCAGGCCAGTCTGGAGATTGTATGTGCAAAGTTTCGTGTAGATGGAGCTTAAACGCTAGGAGGAGTTCGAAAAAGTAGGTTTTTGATGTGTAGTGACGTACAAAGAGAAATATACAGTGGGAGTGGGCGTGGCTTATGTCAGAAGATGCGACACTATTTAGGGAACATGTGGATATAAAGTTATTAAGATGTGGATTAAAATGTGGAAGTTACGGGCCAAAATGCGTTTGCATCCGTTATAGCGCCACCTAGTGGAGAAGACACACAATTTTTGGGTGGTCTGTATGTTATTCTATATATACCCTGTGAATTTCACAGCCCTCAGCATAATACTTGGGCTGAAATAAATGTTTGTTGTTTATCTTGTAATAAGTCACGCCCACTTTTACCAGTCGTGAGTACCTTCAAGTTATGGCCTCAGGAGTGACCCAGCATCATACCCACCAAATTGCGTAAACATCGGTGCAGCCATTTACGAGATATTAATTCTCCATATTTTCAGCGCCCCCTAGTGGCCAACATTAGCCAAATTTGGCTCATGTGCTCACAGGCCCATGCCAAGCAAGGATCTTAGATTTGGTGTTGTTAGCATGTATTTTGACCGAGATATGCCACAGTTCGCCTTTTTATAGCTAGCTAGAAAATTTTATTTGTTAATAATTTGCGCATATTTTGACCGATCAAAATTCCTTTGATAACTTTAGATCAGGTCCAGCTGGAGACTGTACTTGCCAAGTTTCACGGTGAACGGACAAAACCCTAAGGAGGAGTTCGAAAAAGTAGGTTTTCCAGTTTTCGCAATTTTGCAAAAAAAAAAATTATAGGCAGAAATGGGCGTGGCCCAGCCCAGGTGATTCAGCGCTATTCAGGGAAAGTTTGAATATGAGGTTTTTGAGTGTGCGACATATGGTCTCGTAGTTATAGCCCAAAACACGTTGAAAATGACTAGGGGCGCTACTGAGCCATTTTTGTGCAAATTGTCATTTAACCCCTACCATATGTAAATTTTCACCACTTCTGAAGAGTCTGTGAAGTTTCATGAGTTTTCGAGTATGTTACGGGCCCCAAAAAGGCAATTGATTTCGGATAAGAAGGAGAAGAATCATAAGAAGAAGAAGAAAAATAATAATTCCTTGCATTTCAATAGGGTCCTCAGGCAACCGAGGAGGGATCCTCTTTCAGGACAGACAGATGTGCGATCAATGTCGTACAGAACAGATCAACATAATAAATTTGCAGTAATCCATATGACAAAATAATACATAAAGAAAGACAGAGAGAGATGCAGGATAGGCAGTAATGACAATAGCTAACAATAACAATTTTAGTAATAATGCTATAATAATAACAGTAATTATGGTAACATGTTGTAAGTATATATTGATATATGATAATATATGTATGTGACAATAATAATCATATATGTATAATAATAGTTGAAGTATGACTAACAATAACAGCAGTAGTAGGAGGCATCAGGCAGGACCATGACACATGATCCAGGCATAGCTGCAACACGAGGGAACCTGCTAGACAGTGCTCAAGGCTGTGGCTCCTGTTCTACTTTTGGAGACTTTAGGGACCACGAGTAACCCTGCATTCTCAGAGTGCAGTGTTCTGGTGGGATAATAGGGCACTATGAGCTCTCTAAGATATGATAGAGCCTGATCATTTAGAGCTTTGTAAGTTAGGAGAAGGATTTTAAATTTAATTCTGGATTTTACAGGGAGCCAGTGCAGAGAAGGTAAAGCAGGAGAAATATGATACTTTTCTTAATTCCTGTCAGTACACATGCCGCCGTGTTCTGGATTAGCTGGAGAGTTTTTAAAGACTTATTAAAGATACCTGGTAATAGGTTATTACAGTAATCCAGCCTAGAGGTAACAAAAGCACGAACTATTTTTTTCTGCATCTTTTTGGGACAGGATAGGCCTAATTTTCGGGTTTTAGAGAATTAAGGAGAATTGGTGCACCAGTAGCTGAAATGTATGTGTGTGTGTGTGTACAGGAGGATATAGCCAAAGAAAAGGATGTGGAAGAGAGGGAGAGTGGCCTGCCGTTTCCTCACTGGATGTGCCAGCCATATGTCAGACCAGCGTGAGTTACCACCCTTTGTTGGTTGAATTTTTCTTTGTATAAACTTGTCATACAACTATCATACACCGCAGAGTTGACGTCAGCTCCACTGCAAAGTCTTTTACAATTGCGGATAGTGAGCTCTGGCTGCAGATGGTATTTGTTTGGAAAACACTTTGAAATAACAATAAATACTCCAGAGCTGAGCTCTGACTGACACCTGAGACCTGTACTATGAAGCAGTATTTGGAGTTAGCAAGGTAACTTCGGGGTTAAGTCTGGGTTTTCAGTACTACAAAGCTGGTTCTCTTTTTGCCAGGATAAATCACCGTGGTAACTTATGCTGAACAGCTAACCTGCTTCGGTGTAGGGCATGTTCATAGTATCGGATCACAGCCTGTCAACACTCCAACCTTTGACCAATTAGATCAAAGTATCAAGAAAAAGTATCCATGAAAGAAAGTCCGGAGTGACAGGTAAAAAAGAGGAGCCTGTATATTGTTATAGGTCAGTAGAAAAATGTCATTGTTCTAGGGATCTATTTCCACTGGTTTTAAAACAGATCTTCTAACAAGTGGAGAGATCATTTACAACACTAAACACATGATTTTAGCACTATTTGAAATTAAGTTGATTATAGTCTGCAGTAGTGCTGGGTTGAAAAAATCGATCCGCCCGTTTTTAAATCGATTCTCATTTTAATTTCAAAAAATCGATTCACACGTCCAAAGATCGATTTTTATACACATATATATATTTTCTTTATATTTTTTCCTGGGTGAACTTTAACCCCACTAGTGACGTGATTCGCGCAGGTGCGGTGTGAAGATACTGCGAGTACTCATAACAACATGGCGTCGGACGGTAGCAGTGAAGTCAGCCGACCTCCAGATTTGAAAAGGCCGGAGTCGCTCAAAGCGGATATCTGGAACTATTTCGGGTTTAGAAATGACGAGGCAAAAAAGGAGCTTGACAAGAGCAAAGCAATTTGCAAGATATGCCAGATGGAGGTAAAGTTTTGCGGAAACACGACCAACCTCAGGAACCACATGCAGCGACACCACCAAGACATCATGTCCAAGCCCACCGGACCGCAACAGAAAAAACTTAAGGAAGCTCTACAACTACCAGCTAGCTCTCCACGCGCTAACAAAATAACCGAGGCGATAGCGGGCTTCATTTGCAGTGCTATGGTCCCGTATTCCGTTGTTGAAAACCCGGGCTTCAGGCGGCTCATCAAGGTATGTAAACCGCACTACGTTGTGGTGACACGCAAACGCATGGCTGAACAGGTTATCCCAAACATGTACGATGTAGTAAAAGAAGGAGTGAAAAGCAAGCTCCAGTCAGCTGAGAGATTGGGCATCACTAGGACACATGGACGTCCGTGGCTACGCAATCTTACATGAGTGTGACAGCACACTACATCGATGAGGAATGGAGCCTTATCTCAAACGTGCTACAGACCACAGAAGTCACGGTTGACCATCGCTCTGTCAGTCTCGCTGACATGTTGACGAAGGCTTTAGAGGAATGGGGGCTGATGAACAAAGACCCAGTCATGGTGACCGACAACGCGGCAAATATTGTCCGTGCAGTTCAGGTGATGGGGCTAACACACATTGGCTGCTTTGCACACATCATCAACCTGGCCTCACAAGCAGGTCTGAAGCTATAGATATAGTTACGGCAAAGAGGAGCTGCCTTACCCCAGAGCACGTGAATGAACTCCTTTTCATGAATAAGAATCTTGTAATTCCCAAGTGCTAGGCTAGCACAGTTATGACAGTTTACACTCACAGATTGTCCAGTTTGTTTTTTGTTTGCAATTAAATAGGCAGTGCCTTTCTATTTCTAATGCAGTGCACTAAAGCTTTGATGTGACTTTTAGACAGTTTACAGTTCATGTTTAAAATGTCCAGTTTACATGTTTGCACTTTGAAAGCAATTGAATGTCTTGTACTTCTAAAGATTTACTGTGAGATTTACTCTAAAGAAAAACTGTGAGGCACTTATGTTTTCTAAGGTACCCTGCTACCTCTGATGTTTATTGTTTACATTAGTTTGATTACTTAGCCAGTAAGCAGCAGCACTTTGTTTACATTTACATTGAATCTTTTTATTTTTTATACATATTGATAAATGACTTCACAGCTGTTTGTGGACAAAATGGCCAAATTAAAGGTACATTTGAATTTAACAGCAACAGCTTTTGGGTGAATTCTTAATGTCATATTTTTAATAATGCACCAGTAATTCTGCCCTACATCATGTTTGTAAAATACTTGTCTATCAACGTTCTGGGAGGGGGATTGGTCCTTGCCATTTTCACCAGTCTTATAGCCATCATTAACTACCAATACTTCATTAATTTGCTGCCAAATGTCAATATAAAACTATTATTAATATGTTGCAACTAGACAATCAGGTAACAGCTCAAAAAACGGTTTTAATAACACTAACCTGAATCGAGATCGGATCGAATCGAATCGAAATAATCGATTCTGAATCTCAAGAATCGGAATCGAATCGATTCTTGAAATTTGAATCGATACCCAGCCCTAGTCCGCAGTGATCGCTGACAGTGATGCTACTTTTGCACTCTCATTGCATCACTGCAGCTCAAGATAACACGAGACAACTGTGTGATGAGAACTAGGATGAAACAGATAATATTTTATCAGTAAAAAAATCCACACACTGTGAATTTGTTCCTGTTATTATAAATGCCACATTTTGGTCAGATCGACCTCATCAGTCATTAACTACCATTCCACCTTTTACTTCAGCAGGGACAGTCTGCCGTTACTTTAAAGTGTTTTATGTGACATTCAGAGTAGTATTATTGTCGCCCAACTAAACAGCAAAAAATACTAATGTCACATAGGCCCATAGCTCGTAATTTAAGTCTCTGATGACTGTGAATTTTTGGATAGTATTTTCAATGTGTCTAGAATTGCCATTTTAAGATTACAGCTTGTTGTCTACCTCTCACGCAACTGACATGTTACTGTCTCGTCGATATAATGCTACCGTTTCATCTCATATCATATGAGGCAGCGTACTTAATTCATGGTTCTAATGGTGGCACTCGCAATTAACAACCCCGCCCCGTTTACACGAAAGCGCTCGTGGCTGGATAGGAAAATACAGAGTTGACTGAACTGGTTGATGACCATCTTCGTGGTACCGGTTATTCAGATGGCCAGTGTTAGGATTAGTCAAACCAGATAATGAGAAGATATCCTGGGTAAGTTGAACTGGCTTCGTAGTACAGGCCTCGGCAAAGAATCCTGTGCAGCAGTCAACAGTGACACAGTGATCTTACTGACTATGTCTTACAGGCCGAAGGAGCCAGTTGCAAATGGTAACAGCCAGGGCTCAGAGGTGAGGAAGACTGCTTGTCAGAAGAGGGCACTGGAGGACACTGATGGAACAGCTGACACACTCTCCAAAAATAAACAGAAGAAGAGATCTCGAAACCCCAACAAGAACTTTTGTCCTGAGCAGAAACGTCAGTCTAACCCACCACCTTCACCACAACTGCTGACTTCCTCTTAAAACAAGTCCAGTGCTAAATAGTCTCCTCTTTCCTCCCACAGCCAAGTACATCAAATGTGAGCAGTGTGGGAACCCAAAGGTCAGCAGCCAGTTTAAATAGTATGTGTGTGTGTACGCGCTGATGTACTTATGTCTCACTTACTTGTCATTGCAGTTATCACAGATTTCCGCTCATTCAAGGAAATGGCTGTGTAGTGTCAATTAAAAAAGCAAGCTGTTAAGATTAACTTAGTGATTTTTAATCGCGATTAATCACTGAATTTCAGTAGTTCATCATAGTTAATCACATTTTTAGTCACATGTTTAAAATTCCATTATTTTGCTTGTCAAAACAGTGAGGTTAAGCAATTCCTACCAGTGTTTTCATTGGGAATCAAGTGAATGCAAAGAAATTTACTCTATGATCTTGACTTTTAGATTTGTGTCTTTCAAATTAGTGCTGCACTGCCACAACCTTGTGGTCTAAAATCATGGTTTAAATGTAGGAGACAACTTCAAAGTGCTTATTCTGTGATATAGTGTTTTTTGTAAAGGATTGTTAAAGATTGTAAACTGATTGACTGTTACAGTTGAGAAAGAAAAAACTCACTGACGTCGAGTGATCCCTGGTTAATGTGACAGTATTTGCTCTTTTCAGGAGTACCAGTTTAGTTGCTTCCTCTGATTTATACAGGTCCTGTATGTGTGAAACCACTGTTCCCCACAACGGTATTATATATGACTGGTCACAACATGCCAACCTGAGGATACCCCTTTAACACATAATATACTTGTGCGGTGGTATATCTGAGTCACTCTGCAGTTATACCTCCAAAACACTAGTAGTTGGTGGGCTGTCTGTGCTGTAATGGTATTGCTGTTAAGTTTGACTGATGCAAAACACACTTAAAACACACATTAAACATGGCTTAACAGTGACCATTCCAAACACAAGTACACAAATTGGCTTTATTATAACTCGCAAGGTTCTCAGACAGAAAATGGTCTTTTGCTGGACACATTTTCCCCACAAATACAACATGCTAACATTATTAGTACAAGCTCATGACATTTTACATTGTATAAATTAGCTAAGTGGCTAGCTGAGTTTTTCCTCTGCTCATATGAAGCCAGGAACAACAAAAACATTTAACAAAGGTAATGTTTCGAAATATGGTTAAATTACAACTCACTAGTTTCACAAAAAAAAATGTCTTACACGTGTTGTCCTCATAAGCCTTTTACATTTTACATTGCATAAATTAGCCTAGCAGCTACCAGAGTTTTTTTTTTTTCTACTCGCATGAAGTCAAGCTAAATCACAAAGACATAAAGGTCTGCTGTCAGTCGCTGTAGTTAACCATTCACTCAATCCAAAGTAGCCTGCTGATATCAGTCTGATAAGCTCCACCTGTGTGCTCAGCTCCTGGATGGTAGCTCAAACTTGAAGTGCTTCAGTGATATTTCAATTCTGTTTGACACAAGGTGCAGATCACTCTAGGATTTGGCCATTTGGGAGTTTTCAAAGTAAAAGGAGCCATTCTTTTCCATCACAGTGACAGCAGGAAGCCGCTGTGGCGGCTTGGCTACAAGTAAGAGTGCGTTGAAGAGACAAAATAGCAGCACATGATTTAAAAAAAAAAAAAAAAACATGTTCAGACCTTAATCCTATCAAATTAATGCTGTCAGCCCTAATTAAAACAATACTAACTGACATACATTTAAAGATGTCTAAAATAATGTCTTTTTCTGTATGTGCTTCCTTCAAGGAATCAAAAAAGACATTTCCAACTCAGCCCCAGCAGCTTATATGAATTCTTTTGCTCCGCAGGGAAATAAATGTGTCTTCAACCTGTGTCGTGGCTGCTGTAAGAAGAAGGCCTACAAGGAGGTGGCCGACTGTGCAAGTAGGTACATGCATAGATAACAGTCTGTGCTAATTATTTTATCACCAATGTATCTGATACTAAGGGGGTTATCAAGGGGAAGTCATAATCGTAAGTCATTTTTTCCAACAAAATACTGCACACATTTTGCATGAATATCTAAAAAGTTATAGAAGTCATAGAACATGCTAATCAGTCAGTTTTCATCAACCACTGTTAAAGAAAACATTGTCAGAGGTAATGAAAATAATCCTGCCTTTGGGTGACAGGCCATGGGCTGAGGTTCAAGACCAAGGCAGAGAAACAGAAAGCTGAGGACGAGAGGAAGGAGGACAAGAGGAAGGAGGATGAGAGAGGGGAAGATGAGAGGACTGAGGGCCTGGCGATAGAGACAAAGAGAAGCAGTAGCTCTCCTCAGCCTATCCCAGATCCAAATACAGAGCTGCTGGTGCACTCCAAGACCCAGCTACCACTATGAGCACGACTAAGGCTACCTCAACATGTCACACCTAATTTAGGTAATTTCTCTGGTGATCAGAAAGGTTACACCCTTGAAACATTTTGATGTGTTAAAAAAAGAAAAAAAAAAGGTCACACAACATCTCAGCCACCTTTGTCTTCATCAAGTGGTCTTACTGCTAAATAGTTGAGTCCAAATGCTCATCACAGTAAGCATAACTGGTGTCAGGCTGTTGTGTGGACCTGCTTTGATTTATTACACAAACTCCTGGGTTGTTTCAGGTGATGGGGAGAGATGCAGTTGAAACCTGAGGTAACAAGGTTAGTATGTGCATGTAGAGGTAGCCAAGGATTAGTTAGGACATACAGAATAAACAGCTGCTAAGTAACTTCAGCAAGGAAGAGACTGAAGTATAGATGGATGATCAGCGCACCAAAGCAGTAAAGTTACAGAACTATTTTTTATGTGATGTGGATTTTCTTTTTTTATGATGGTACAAAAGTTTCAAAACTTATTCTGTCATCTTTTATTTTTAAGACAAAGATTTGAGTTGTGAGCCACCAGAATTAAATGACTCGGTTAAATCAGTTGTGTGTTGTTATGTTTGCCATTTAACATCATTAGGTAACCTATTTATTCTGGATTAAGGTTTGCCTGTAGTTCATTGACTTATGTATATGACTTTTGATGGGAAGTTCAACTGCCTATCCAGCTTCAGGGTCAAGTCAGGGTTTCAGTACTACAAAGCTGGTTGTCTTTTTACAAGGAAAAATCACTGTGGTAAGTGATGCTCAACAGCTAACCTGCTTCAGAGCAGGTTAAGATCAGAGTATTGGATCACAGGCTGTCAACACCCTGAGCTCTGACCAGTCAGATCACTGAAGAAAAAAAGTATCCATAGACGAAGGTCCGAAGTCTCAGATAAAAAAAAGAGGAGCATATATATTGTTATAGGTCAGTAGAATAATTTCATTGTTCCAGGGCTCTATTTCCACTGGTTAAAAAACGGCGCTTCTAACAAGTGGAGAGGTCATTTGCAACACTAAACACATGGTTTTCGCTGTATTTTCACTTGTGCAATGTTTACCTTAGCCTGCAGTGATAATGCTGCTTTTTTTTTTTTTTTTTTTTTTTTTTTAAAGCTGTTTTACACTTTGATTCCATCACTGCAGCTCAAAATAATATGAGACATCTGTGTGATGAGAACTAAGATAAAATAGATAATATTTATTGGTAAAATAGTCCGCACACTGTTAATTGGCTCCCGTTGTTTATAAATGCCACATTTCAGTCAGATAACTCTCATCAGTCATTAACCACTTTTCCACCTTTTACTTAAGTAGCAGAAACAGTCTGACATTACTTTTAAGTGTTCTATGTGTCATATTCACAAAACAACAAAAAATACTCCATGCTAATGTATCATACAGTCCAGTGATACCTACACATAACCTGAGTCTTGGCCAACAATGAGTTCTTGGACAGTATTTTAAATGTTTTCTACATGTAGTATTGTTTACATCCCGCGTCACTGACATTTTACTGTCTCCCAGTCCTAGACACTTGAGGTACTGTTTCATCTCACATAATATGAAGCAGCCAAACTTAATTCATGGTTCAGATGATGTTGCTTATAGTTAACACCCCTGCCTCTTTCACATGAACACACTCATGGCTGGATAGGAAAACCTAGAGTGGACTGAATTGGTTGATAACCAGCTTTGTAGTACCGGTTATCCAGACAACCAGTGTCAGGGTTAGTCAAATCAGATAACAAAAAGACATCCTGAGTAAATTGAAATGGCTTCATAATACAGGCCTCAGCTCTGTCAAAAGTGAAAAAAGAAATAGACATATTGTTGTCCAGTTTACTTGCCAACTTACTTTGTGTCAAGCTAACCTAGTCTCTCCGTCTCATTTTTGTCAATTTGTCTTAAGAACACCTTCAGGGCATTTTTTAAAATTTGGCTCAAACATCCACTTGAACTCAACAATGAGCTGACTTCCAGCTGGCATCATTTCTGTGTGGTAATTTCAGTTGTTTCTACAGTATTTTAAAGATACGTTTTTTTTCTTTATAATGTGCACTACTTTTTGTGACAAGTTCAAGCAAGCGTGGCGGGTTCTCTTCTTCTGCTGTGGGTATGCTGCCCACCAAGTGGGAGTTCATTTGTGGTGAGTTACAGTGATGGTTTTGCTAAACTTTTTCTTAATTGGAACATTTCAAATTGTGAAAAGACGGTGCATTACAGTTGTATAAGTATCATGGCTCTTATGCCATTCAAATGTTTCTTTAAAGATTTTACACACTTATGCCTAAAAAGAGTGTGATAAGTAATCTTTTATTGAAAAGGGAGGCATTGCTCACATCATTTATTTGTTTAATAAAAAGTTATATTTGAAAATGAATTATTTGCTTTGAGTTAAGTCCTTAAAAAGTATTTGAAAGTCCTTGAATTTCATTTTATATTTTAAGTACGAACCTTGATTAAAGATAATTAACGGGTTTTTTTTTTTATAATTCAAATTTTTATTGTTTTTCAGGTCTTGGTACAAGGTACATACAGTTTGTTTCAATATACAGGAATACCCATGTTGCATGTAGACAGATTGCCAGGAACATAGGAACATAAATGTGCAAAATAATAATAACCTATTACATAATATTATAATGCTGCAAGATCCCAGTGTACAAAAGGCAACCCGTCAATCATCTTAATTAGATAAGTTGTCCACCTTTATGTGATTCCAGAACCTGTCCCAAGGAGACACCTCACCTTCCATCCAGGTGTCATTTAATCTGCTCAGCATGCTTTCATAAGATGCGATTTCAGCCATAGCACTGGCCCATTCCTTCACCTGTGGGACCTGTCTTCCAGTGTCTTAAAATGACTCGACCAGCTGTTATTGTGCCCACAGAGATTACAGAGAAATCACATTTAGATATATATGACAAATAAGTTTAGTATTATTAAAACCTGAACCCAGAGGGGTCTGAGCAAAACACACTCCCAAATGCAATGAAAGAAAGTTCCCTTTTTAGTTCTGCATTTCCAGCATAGGTCATCATTTGACAGCTTCATTGTATACAGTCTAGATGGTGTGTAATAAAATCTATGTAACACTTTGTATTGCATGAGCTTACTTCTGGCCTCCCTCATGTACTTGCCACAATCGGCCACAGTTTTAACCCACTTATCTTGTTCAAGCTCATGACCCAAGTCCCGTTGCCAGATCATTTTCAGGTAGTCAGTGTCTTTACTCCTATTAGAATTAGCAGTTTTATAAAACAGTGAAGCTTTACATTTTTTGGGTGGTATTTTCATATAATTTGAGATATTATCAGCAACACTGCATTGCTTTGACATGATGCAGCTCCTTAACTGTAAATATTTCCAAAAATTATAGCTGCTGCGCAGCGATGGGTCGGGTCCGGGCATTTTTAGGCAATTCTGAGCAACAAGCAGAAGAATAGGAAGACATCAAGGAAGTTGATATTATCTGCATTTAGCATCAGCTGAGTCATTTTGCAGGTTTCATCATCTGGAAATAATATTGCAGCAATTGAAAAGTAAAAGTGGTTGAATATTGGAATAAATTTGCAAAGTACACTTTTGTATCAGTGGAAATCACTACACAATAACAACTTATAATTTTTCATTTGGACATTTGAGTATTTATTTACAAAGTAATTAACACAGTCTGTTGTCTGAGATTCACAAAAAAAAAAACATTTAAGTCTACTTTTATACTTACCAAATGAAGAGTATACAAGGTTGATGCTGCATTACAGTGCTTGGTGGGTTTAATAGCAACTTGCCCAGAGTGAGACTCTGCTAGTGAGACCCAGTGTGTGGCTTCTTAAATAGACTCAGGGAGTCACTGACCGGGCTGCAGTTTTCAAGGCAGATTTCAAGAATGGTCAAAATGTCACAAATTCTCAAATTCTGTTATCTAAGCAAAAATCTGATAATACATAAATTACATCTAGACAGCATGGAAATGTTGGTGATTTGTTTTTAACAATAAGTGCTTTGCTTCGCAAGAGAAAATCTGATTTAAAAATACCACTCTTAAAGTGACTGCAGTTGTTCTGAAAATATGCATATTGCATCTAGACAGCATTGAGATGTTGGTAAATTTTTTTAAAATATATTTTTGGGGCTTTTTTGCCTTTAATGGAAAGTGAGCGTCGCGAGAGTCAGGAAATGTAGAGACAGAGAGGGGGATGACACACAGGAAAGGGCCTTCCAACTCAGGATTCAATCTGCAGCCGCCTGCATTGAGGGCTGTATTTTCTTTCATGGAGCGGCTGCTCTACCAACTGAGCTAAACACCGCCTCCATGTTTTATTTTTAAGAATGATTGATTTGCTTCATAAGTAAATAACTGTTGTTTAAAATACCATTCTTGCATTGATTCTGACATGCATTCATAGATTATCATCTACCATGACTCTAAAATTTCATACATTTGTTTCTCAAAGACTCTTTGTAGTTTTGATGTGTCACACTCATCCCCCTTGTTGGGTCTTGAACCCAGAGTCTTTGGCATTGTGATCCAGCTCCTAACTCACTGAGCTAATTGTCTGGAATTGAGACCCGTGTGTGGCATCTCAAGTAGACTCAGGAAGTCACCGCCCGGGCTGCAGTTGTTGTGGCAGATTTCAAAAATAGTCAAAATGTCACAAATTCTATTATCTGAACAAAAATCTGACAATACATAAATTGCATCTAGACAGCATGGATATGTTGGTGATTTGTTTTTAATGATAAGTGTTTTGCTTCACAAGAGAAAATGTAATGTTTAAAAATGCCACTTTTACATTGACTCCAGTTGTTCCCATGAGAGCAGAATTCAAAATGTTCTAGAAAATTCAGTTTTGGAGATAAAATTTGGATATTTGCCAAACTTCATCAACCATGACTCCAAAATATTGTCAATTTTTTTCAGGAAGATTGAAAATGTATTTAGTACTGGGGCTACATTGTGGTGAAGTTTCAAAACTGTAGCATGTATCGCTGGTTTGTTAGGAATTTTTAAAGTTTTTAAATTTAACGTTTATTGTGCCTGTGTGTTCAATATTATCTGTAACGTTACTTCAGGAAGCTGTCGGAACATTGCATAACAAAGCTGATCCTGTCCTGGAGCCGTATTTCCTGTGCCTTGTAAGGCTGTTTTAAGTTCTTTCATTGTGAACTCCATATCTAATGTTGAACTACAATTCTCTTTTTTCTCCCAGATGTTTTTATGTTCCCTAAGAACCTGCTCTCTCTTTTTCCTGTGTAAATCATCAAGGTGATCACCACTATGAATAGCAATAAATGTTTTCCCAAGTAACTCTGCTTTTTCTTTGTCTGAAGTTACCAATTCATCCTCATTAATCAAAGCTGGAGTTTTACCTGATTTTCTATTACCATTCATTTGTCTAAACATAGACCAAACATGAGCTAATTTTGTTTCTCTGCCAATAGTGGAACACAAATCTCTCCATGATCTCTTCTTTGCGTCTTTAATTATTTTTCGAGCAAGTGCACTTTTTCTTTTAAACTCTATAAGGTTCTCTTGTATCATGTTTTTCATTAGCTTTCTAAAAGCCCCGTTTCTCTCTTTAATGGCTTTACTGCATTCCTCATTCCACCAAGGAACTACCCTCCTCCTACTCCCTGTTGTTTTCTTAGCAACAGTCAGATTTGCAGCATCTAGAATATGATCTGTTACCTGTTTTACATAGTCCTCAATATCTCCTTCAAGACTAATAGAGCCTACTGAGGCTTCACAACAGTGTTTAAATTTCTTCCAGTCAGCTTTATCAAAGCACCATCTTGTAAAAGTGCAACCATCTTGTTTAGATACCTCTTTATTCATTTTAATCAATATTGGAAAATGATCACTACCTACCACAGAGTCATTCCTAACATTCTACTCACAAGCATTACCTAAAGAGTCAGACACTAGCGTGAGATCTATACATGAAAATGTACCTCTAGTTACGTTGAATCTTGTCCCTTGTCCATCATTAAGACATACAAGTGATCTTTCATCTAAAATGTCTTGTATTATAGAGCCATTACTGTCTGTGTGATTGCTGCCCGATAAAGTATTATGTGCATTTAAATCTCCACACCATATTTCTCCTCTGTGTGGGCTTCCAGCCACTTCTTTTAACACTTCTACATCTAGATTTTTTTACATGGATTATAGAAATTTATTACCTTAATATTTCCCTCAATTCTTCCACTACATATCTCAAGGATTACACACTCAATATCATTAGGTGAAGCAATCTCTCTATAAGCTAACCCATCTTTAATAAATGTAGCACACCCTCCACCATTGTGATTATTGGCTCTATCATGCCTAACTGAACTGAATCCAGGGATTATAAAATCTAAATGAGGTCTCAGCCAGGTTTCCTAAATACATATAACATCTGGGACAGTTTCTAGAGAGTAAATATATTTTTTGAGTTCTTGACCATTAGCTATAAGACTCCTTGCATTCCATTGAAGAATAACGAGGACCATAATTAATGTTTTAACTGACAGTTTGTACATTTCCAACTGATTCAGCAGTTGACAGTAGTGCATGGATTTTGTCAGCTTTTAGATCTTTCATTTCAAGGAACTTTTCTGCTGCCTCCACAATAGTTTTGATTTTATCACTTTTCCTCGTCATTTGAGTGGCTACATTAATGGTATGGCAGATAAAGGCCACAAACAGGACCTGGTATGGACTTTATCTTGCAGTACTTTTCTTTGAGCCTTCTCACTTATAGTGACTTGGTGAGTTCCCTCCACTCTGACTTTCTTGAGTGCTTCTGCATATGATATCTTTTCCGTTATCTTAACCCTCTGAGCTTCTCTGGCTTCTTTTTGTGCCACACAGCCTTCATATGCTGCACTGTGATCTCCACCACAATTACAACATTTAACTTTAGCGTCTTTTTCACATTTTCCATACTCATGCTGTCCTCCACATCTTGCACATCTAAGTTTTCCATTACAATGTTTGGCAATGTGCCCCATTCTTTGACATGCAAAGCACCTGAAGGGTTTTGGGATATACTCCCTTCTGTTTCGGTAAAGTCGTATGAATGTATGAAGCATTAACACTTTCATCTGCTCACTTGATTTGGACAATTAAATAGCTATCTGTAAAATGTGTCCTGATGTTTTGGGAAGAGTTGGCAGTGGGAGGGTTAATCTCTCTTTACACTGAATATGCTAAAGGTGCATTTTACAGGTGAGGCCAGGTAAAGCCCCCCCACACACATTCACACCCTAATCCCTTTTCTGTCATACCCACACCGGTGCAGTCAGTCCCTGTTGTGTTTTTTTTTTTCCCTCCTCCCTTGTGTGTCTCCCTCTCTCTCCTCAGGGGCGGGTCCCAGAAACAGGCGGCTGCTGCAGGTGACACACCTGATGCCCATCTCCGCTCAGATACTCCGGTTTTTCAGTCACTCGCTGCCAGATCGTTGCAGTTTCCTTTAGTGGTACTACTTTACGTCAGGCTGGAGAGGGGGTTGTAGCCGATTCCGTGGTCTGGTACAGACCAGTGGTCCGTGCCAGAGACCTCTGGTCACTACCACTAGGGGCGCTAAAGACACTGGTCCGTGCCAGCTCCTCAGTGGTCTCAACCTCTGGTCCCTTTGCTTTAGCCAGTTATTAAGTGGTGTTATGGAGCGCCTTTTGCCATTTTAATACACTTACATGAACAGATGTCAGAGATCATAATATTTTTGTCTATAAATTACTACCATATAATGTCTGTATGATTTTTGCAGGCTGTACCAGCTCCAGTGGTTGTGACCAGCTGGTCTCTGGCACGGACCACTGGTCCCTACCACTAGGGGCGCTAAAGACACTGGTCTGTCCTGCGGTCCTTGTCATGTACCTGTTGTCTTGACCAGATGAGTGGTTTTTGAAGTAGCCTATTTATTGTAATTGCTTGCCTCATTACAAAAATAAAATCCTAAAAAGCAATCAAACCTTCTCCCCTTTCTCATTGTGTGACTTTTCTTTTGGAAGATCTACTGCCAGAATCAACATGGTAAATCTGACTCCCCTCTGACCTGGTCATTGAGCATATTCAAAAGATGTGTGTGTGTGTGTGTGTGTGTGTGTGTGTGTGTGTGTGTGTGTGTGTGTGTGCGCGCGCGTGCGTGCGTGCGTGCGTGTGTGTGTGTGCGTGTGTGCGCGCGCTGTTTTTTGTTGGTTAATTGTAGCATATATATATATAAAATACATAGCCTACAAAAATGAAATTCTTTTGGCTTTGTCTTTTGCTTTTCTTTCTTTCTTTCTGTCTTTCTGTCTATCTTTCTTTCGTTCTTTCTCTCTCTCTCTCTCTCTCGCTCTCTCTCTCTCTCTCTCTCAATTTCAATTTCAATTTTAATAAGCTATATTGGCATGATTGTAGATTAACAACATTGCCAAAGCCATTACAAATTTACAAATAATGTACAATAATAAACGTAAGTATGAAAAGAAAAAAATATATATATAACAGATAATTTAAACATATAATATACATCAATAAAACTGAAAAGAACAATACTGCCAAAGCCATTACAACAATTGATGATCAACATTTCATATGGGTGGAGTCACAGTTTGATGCAGTGGAGACATATATTGTTGGATGCTCTCTCTCTCTCTCTCTCTCTCTCTCTCTCTTTGGAGTTTCTCGATCATCTCATGGCTGCATGACCACTACCTTTAAACCAATTAAATAAGGAAAACCGTGTGTGATTAAGTTCGTAGCCAATCAGGGGCAAGTTTCAATTTTGATGGCAGGTACCATTATAATGACCATATGCCGCATTCTATAACCACGAAGAGCGACGAATAAGGTATCTTGGATATAGCCTTTGCTTGGATTGGAATCATTGGATTCCCAGGCCCATTCCAATGACCAGTGTAAGTAATTTATTATTAGGGCCCGAGCACGTACCGTGCGAGGACCCTATTGAAATTGAAGGAATTATTATTATTATTATTACGACAAAAGTAAATCGCTTATTTGGAGGTTTTAACATGCTCAAAAACTCCTGAAATTTGGCGGTCGCATCAGTCGCGGTGTAAATTTACGTATTTTAGGGTTTGTGGCAATGGACGGGTCAAAATGGCTAGGCCACGCCCATTAAAGAGCAATCTCCTTATAAACAGCGCCCTCCTCATCAATTTTCACGGATCTGCACGAAAATCGGTACACATGTAGATCATGCCGAGCCGCACAAAAAAGTCTCTTGGAGCCATAGGCCACGCCCAACAGGAAGTTGGCTATTTTGAATTTAGCGGCCATTTTTGGCGTTTTACCACGTGTCATATTTTGACGAACTCCTCCTACACGATTAATCAAAACGGCTTCAAAATCGCCGTGTACCAACTAGATAAGTTTGTGATCAAAAGTTATTCAAAGATCCGCTACCCGTCGAACACGGAATCGGCTTTTTGGCGGCGAAGTTTGAAGTTTGAAGTTTGTCTCGCCATGAAAAACGAAATTGCTATAACTTTGGCATTAATCGTCCGATCTGCACCAAACTTCACATGATTCATAATATTCCCGCCCTGAACACGTCTACATGCAGAAATTTTGTAATTACCCTAGCGCCCCCTGCTGGCAACAGGAAAAGCGATGTTTTTAGACTTTGACGTGCAGCTCTGACCACGTTCACCATATGCAACTCAAATTTGGTCAGACAGACCTCAAGACGTTGGTAATGCTACATTATGAAGATTGTGACTAGGCGTCAAACGGTGTTCCGCCCAGAGGGCGGCGAAGTCGAAAATTCGCCAAAACGCGTTGAAAATGGCTTTAATGACATTAACTTCTGTGTCCTTGGTCATATCTGCCTGAAACTTCACGTGTGTTAACAGTCCAGGCTTGAACATGTGATATGAGTTTCGTTGATGGGCGTGGCCAAATGACTTGACCACGCCCTTTAAACATCAGCCCCTGCCGCACGTGTCACCGACATGCACGAAAATTGGTACACGCATGTATCACACCGAGACGCACAAAAAAGTCTCTTGGACCCACTGGTCATACCCAACAGGAAGTCGGCCATTTTGAATTTTGATGCTATTTTTGGCGTTTTCCACATGTTGTATTTTAACGAACTCCTCCTACAGGATTAATCAGAATGACTTCAAAATCACTGTGTGTGATCTAGACAAGGTTGTGATCAAAAGTTATTAAAAGATTTTTCCACAGTTAAACGGTTTGGCCGTCAGGTGGCGGCGAAGTTTGATGTCTCGCCATGAAACACGAAATTAGTATAACTTTGGCATACATTGTCCATTCTTCACCAAACGTCACATGTTTGTTAACAGTCCAGACCTGAATGTATAGTATGAGTTTCATCAATAAGCGTGGCCGTATGGCTTGACCACGCCCCTTAAAGTGCAGCGTCCCCCATAACAACTTTCACCGAAGTGCACGAAAATTAGTATGCACATGTATCGTGTCCAGACGCACAAAAAAGCCTCTTGCACATATAGGCCACACCCGACAGGAAGTCGGCCATTTTGAAATGTACAGTCATTTTTGCCGTTTTCCACGTGTTGTATTTTAATGATCTCCTCCTCCAGAAATGAATCAATTAACTCCAAAACTGGTGTGTACCATCTACACAAGTGTGTGATCAAAACATATTAAGAGAATTGCTCAGCATGGAACGGTGTGGCTGTGACATGGCGTCGACACTTGATGTCTCACCATGAAACACGATATTGCTATAACATGGGATCTAATGGTCGAATCTGCTCCAAACTTCACATGTATGATAATAGTCCTGGCATGAACACACCCACATGACGCTCAGGAGTCAGAGTCATAGCGCCACCCAGTGGAGACGGGAAGTCGCAACGCATTGGTTCCTACACTGTCCGAAGGAGGCGAACATTCAGCGCCTCGTCTGCCGGTCGACCTCTGGCGACACGGTGGCGGCCGCGCCAGGCTCCGAGTTGCGTGGGGTGCGAGGGCCCGTTCAACGCTGCTTGCAGCTTTAATTATTGTTGTTGTTCTTCTTCTTGTTGTTTAGATGGTGTTCAGACTCTTTAGATTCGAGCCATATTGTGTCTTTGACCAGCCTAACTGAAAAGTTAAAGCGAACTGCATTGTATTTTTTTTTAGCACATCTACCATATCTCAATAAAATTATTAAGAAATTTGAAGCCTAGCTAGTTATAGTCATAATACCGTAGACTAGTGTGTAGCCTCTAAGAAAATACAGGCAGTATGTGATTTCGCGCGCGTGCGTGTGCAAAATAGATAGATAGATAGATAGATAGATAGATAGATAGATAGATAGATAGAATTATATAAAGTGCACAATTTGAAGACTGTAATCTGCGCAGTGCTTAATTTATACACAGGGAGCGTGTTGGAAATGTAATAACTACCAATAATGTAAATGCTGTTATATCATAGAGTTGTGTTAAACCCTCTGTTAAACACCTGGATGACATCACTACAGGTGTGTTATCTTACAGGATCAAATATCATTTTTATCTGATCAATATTAATAATGAGAGAGAGATAGAGAGAGAATCTAAATCTTAAATTTGTCCACTGTACTTATTTTAATTCAGTGAACTGCACAAAAACTGCAAAAACGTGTATTATTCCCAAGAACTGCAGTCATATATAATATTATTGCATTATCAGCACCAGTTATTACATTTTCAAAGGGTTTTTAAATACTATGCCAATAACGTAATAACCAGCCAATAATGTAATAACGTATTACATTATTGGCAAATTATTACATTATTGGCTTTATTACAATTAAAATGGCCAAAATTATTACATTTTTGGCCGTTATGACGTTTTTGGTTGTTACACGCCTATTATAGCTCTCTTTGTTATTTGAATGATAGTATAAAATGAAAATGATGATTTTTTCCCCTTGTAATTAACAGTGAGAAAGGATACTTGACATGGCTACAGGTAAACTGTTTGATTTCATGTGATAGCCTATATATTTTTATTTTTTTGAGCATTTCATCATATTTTCAAAGTCAGTATATCAATACCAAACTGTTGTTTGTAGCCTTCACATCAGTAGAGGACGTTTACAAGGTTGAGGACAACTGCCCCTACTGTAATGCTGCCACAGTGCCAACCAGAAGCCACATGAACAAAGTTCATTTAAAATATGCTGTGTGCTTCAGCGACAATGGAGTTGGTAGGCATCATAAGTCTACCATGGCAGCTATTTTGTTTAATACTCACCAATTCCATTGTCATATTAATCCGTGTTTTTTTTCCTCAGACACTTTTAGTATACCATGTCACTGTGGGGCGAAGGTGACACAAAGGAGCCACTGGCACTGTCCCAAGTGTCAATCGGTTCTACAGAGAAAACATACTTTTGAGAAACATCTCAAAACACATGGTAAGATCCCTGAAAAGCACAAAGTAACAGATATAGTACGGTACTCTCATAATCAGTATTTTCCATGAACACGGTTATTTTTCATAGACTGGTGTATGTTCGAGTAATTCATAATATCTACTGGCCATACATTTTTGTGTTCCAGTAATTGTAAGCTGGTCTTACATAAGTGTATCTTGGCATGATGAAGAAATGTTACTTTGGTTAATAGTGATGGCTGACTAACTGAAATGGTTTCAAGTTTCATATCCATCCCAACATATGGTTAGAACCATAATATATTATTATCATTATAAAATACCTGTTACACACTTAGGCCTCAATCTGATTTCTTTTTCTTTTTGTCCCCCCTCAATGGACAGGGTTGATTCTTCAGAGCAAGACACTTCTCACAGGTATAAGAAAAAGAAGCCAGCTTCATTCATGAGGCTGCATTTGGATCCTGCTCTCAAGCTCCACCCCTGACAAGTAATGCAACATTATAGCCTTTAATGTTTCTTCTCCTTTTCTTCAGATCTGCTCTCTGGGGAAGACAAGCCATCTGTAGCACAAGTAAAAACCTTTCAGTGCCCTGCATGTGAGGCATGTTTTTCAAGTGCAGCAACCCTAAGACAGCATGAGTTTAAAAGACATGATAAACAATTGGAGCCAATCCTTCTTGTGGATGAGGAGAGAGGGATTTTTGTGACTGCCCAGGACAAGTCTGGACCACGGACCATAATCCATGTGTCCAAGTCCTTTACCCACCAGATCCTCGACTGTGAAGTGCCGAGCTGCAGGGAGTTCATGTCCATGGCCATGGGCAAGGAATGCATTCATTTGGAAAGAGTGAAGCACTTCCAACCCCATCAGCAACCCCCTTTGCTGCAGAACAGTGCAATCGAGGAGATGTTTGAAAAGGGACTGATATCCAGCTCCACCAAAGCAGAGTGCATCAGCCTAAATAATGGAGCAAAAAAGGACATGACTCCATGTGTCTATCCTGTTTTTTTTTTTTAAGAACATGGATATTCAGGGTCCAGGGTCAATTTTTCCGTGTTCACATCAAAAGTGGACAGCTGGTGTCGTTTTGGCAGAACACAGGTGACACTGGACACTAGAAGTGGAAAGTGGACATGTCGTTGTAAAGGCACCAAAAAAAGAATGTGTGTCCACATCTATGTTTCCATGTGTTGGACGTTTAAAGCAAAGGGACCAGAGGGGAGACCACTGAGGAGCTGGCACGGACCAGAGTCTTTAGCGCCCCTAGTGGTAGGGACCAGTGGTCCGTGCCAGAGACCAGCTGGTCACAACCACTGAGGAGCTGGTATGGCCTGCATAAATCATACAGACATTAGATGGTAGTAATTTATAGACAAAAATATTATGATCTCTGACATCTGTTCATGTAAGTGTATTAAAATGGCAAAAGTTGCTCCATAACACCACTTAATAACTGGCTAAAGCAAAGGAACCAGAGGGGAGACCACTGAGGAGCTGGCACGGACCAGTGTCTTTAGTGCCCCTAGTGGTAGGGACCAGTGGTCCGTGCCAGACCACAGAATCGGCTACAACCTCTGCTGTCAGGCCGACTTCTAGTCCGAGTAATTAATGCTCCAGTGTGTATATCCAGTAATACTAACCTTTGTCTCCGTGTCTCAGGAATCTTCTTCTGCGCTGCCTGCTTCTCCCCGGACCCGCTCTGACCACTTCCACTCAGCTCCCCTCCACCTGCCATCACCAGCCCCTGCCTGCCTCCAATTCACAGTCCTCTTAGGCCACCCCCATCGCCCTGTTTCCCGGACCCCACTCGTCTCACCGAGCCTGGCCCCTCTTCATTCACCCAGCTTACAATTAATAAATCTGTGATCACTGTCCTCAATCTGAGTCTGCGTTTTGGGTCCAACTCACCACTTCTACGTTGTGACATTTTCAGAGTGCAGTTCAGCTGAAAAAAGTCCTACATCACCAACAGACTTACACACAGAATCACACTGTGATTCCAAAGTGTTCTGGATTTTATGTATCAGCACAAATGCAGTCACAGTAATATGAATAGCGGATCTGATCTGATGAGCCGAGCTGATCTGAAACAGCTGATCGCGCCAATTGTACCTGATACCGCCGTGTAATCCTCTGAAATAAGTTCACCTCAAAATTAATGAGTGATGCTTTGACCTGCAGGATATTCTAATGTGTTTACTCTGGTCATTCTCACCGTGATTCCCCCCAAAAATACACCAACTGACCAATTGAAACCAAAATAATGAGCGCAGTTATCATGTCGTTATCATGTGAATAGTGGGGGGAGGAGGGGAGGGGGACACTTAGCGCTCCATCTCTACTGTAGGCCTAAATGATTTGTTTAAAATCTTTTATGTTTTATCTAAATCCCATCATTTAAAAAAAATCTCATTCGGCTGTGAACTCAGTGGAAAGTGTAAATTATGAGGTTTCTGTCAATATTTTTTTCACGCTTGTACAATAAAAACTCCTGGAGACATTAGGCTCATTCGAGATGAGCCAGGCCTGCGCAGATTCAATCACTGGTGATCAGCGCACAATGCATGCCGGTTAGTTTTGTGTCCGACTTCACCCCGACTTGCTCTGACTGATTACAAAAGTGGACGGCGATAAAATCGCGAGAGCGAGGCGGCCGCAGTTTTTAGAGCCAGGCATTGCAGTTGCTCTCCACTGACTGCATTGCCTGGCTCTCACCTGATCTAACAGCCGATTGGTTTTGATGTCGACTCAACAATATGACGTTAATTTTTGTTGAATTTCAGATATTTGAATTTTATTTGTCCAATTTGAAGGTTTATTCTCTTAACAGAATACATGTTGTGTGGCTAATGGAGACTGAGAATGAACTTACATAGTGTGAGAATATTTTAATAAATAAACATCATATCAGACAGGATGTAAGTGTTTCTGTGACTTCCTGTACAGACTGAGGGCTACTGGAAACTGTCAGGAAACTCTCCGACTTGATAGTGGCTAGTTGTCACCACCTCCTGCTGCAGCCGCCTGCTCTTGTCTACTTTCCAGGCGAGGCGCAGTTCATCTCGAACGAGCGTAATAATCCAAATAAATTACATATTTATATTAGTCCTGCCGAGCTCTGCTGGCGCAGGTTTCATTGAAGAGGCCCCACCCTCACCTCCACCAAATCGTGTGCAAAGCATTGTGGGGATTTTATACCTGCGGAGGATCCACACATGTATCCTCCGAATTTCACTGAAAGAGGGACTCAGTCCTTCGTGGAACTCGGGAGGATCCTTGACATTGGAACAGTCCTTCGGCGGAGGTCGATGACGAAGCATCCTTCAAGTCTGCCCATTTGAGGATCCTTCATTGCAATTGAGAAACACCTAAGGCTCGTTTGAGATGAACTGCGCCTCGCCTGGAAAGTAGACAAGAGCAGGCGACCGCAGCAGGAGGCGGTGACAAATAGCCGCGATCAAGTCGAACAGTTTCCTGACAGTTTCCAGCAGCCCTCAGTCCGTACAGGAAGTCACAGAAACACTGACATCCTGTCCGATATGATGTCAATTAATTAAAATATTCTCATACTTATATATAAGTTTGTTCTCAGTCTCCATTAGCCACACAACATGTATTCCGTTAAGAGAATAAACCTTCAGATTGGACAAATAAAATTCAAATATCTAAAATTCAACAAAAATTAACATATTGTTGAGTCAACATCTAAACCAATCAGCTGTTAGATCAGGTGAGAGCCAGGCGCTGCAGTCGGTGGAGAGCAACTGCGGCCGCCTCGCTCTCGCGATTTTATTGCCGTCCGCTCTTGTAATACGTCAGAGCAAGTCGGGGTGAAGTCGGACACAAAACTAACCGGCATGCACTGTGCGCCAATCACCGGTGATCGAATCTGCGCAGGCCTGGCTCATCTCGAACGAGCCTGTAGACATATAAACATAGACGCCTCTTTTTTTTTTTTTTTTTTTTTTTTTAATTTTTATTACACACAGCACACAACACAACACTCAACATAACACACCATATTTACAAATATACACTAATATACAGAAAATAATATCCAGGGGTATCTCAATTTAGTTCAGTTCATAAATCATACAATTCTTGAGGCTTCACATATTTGCACCGATTTGATTGCCTTTTGGTTCTTGAGTCCTGTAAATGTCCCAATATAATGTCCAATTTCCATTTTAAATTGCTGAATTCGTGTTTTTTTTTCCAGTCCATTTGGATTTATGTATGTGGAATTTTCCAAATAATATAAAAAGGTTTAACAAAAAGATTTCTTTGCCTTCAAAACTTCTTTCAACATACAGAATAATGTCTTTTATATTTAGGCAAAAGCTGAGTCCCATTCGGGCTTTAACAAACCTTTCCATGTCTATCCAAAACAGTTTAATGTAAGGACAATTATAAAACAAATGAAGCACAGTTTCTGGTTCAGTATTACAAAAAACACACATTTCGTCTATTTCTCTGAATCTAGCAAGTATTTTTTTGACTGGATAAATCATATGAACAATTTTAAAGGAGACTTCTCTAATCTTATTGGTGACACAATATTTTTTATTAATATTCCATACTAACTTCCACTTAATGTTTTGAATTTTTGCCTCCCAGAAAGATTTAATAGAGGCAATTGATGTTTCCTGACAGTGACTCCTGATATAATAGTTGTTACATCTCTTGTCAGTGAGGGTTAAATCTCCCAGCATAGGAGCTGATATCACCTGAATATTTCTATCTAAGGAGTCACATCCCGGACCAGTCTCAGAATACCAGATGGTATCGCATCAAACACAACTGCGTATTCCTTTGGAGTGACTGGAAGTCCATACTTTCTTAAAAATTCTGTGTAAGTCAATACATTTCCATCTTTGTCTAACAATTGTGTCACTATTAAGATACCACGCCTCACCCAACCATCAAAGTAAATGAATTTATTCTTGTACTTGATATATCTGTTATTTCAAATTAAATATTTGTGAGGAGAAAAGTTGTGTTTGTAAGTTGACATCCATGCTAAAAATACTTGCCCATGAAAACTAGATAACTGAGTGGGAATTTTGTTTAGGTCAAAATCACACTTCAAAAGAAAGTCAATACCTCCAACATTTTTACAAATCAGATTTGGAATAATATACCACATTTTCCCTTACCAAGCATATAGTTTTTTAACCATTTAATCTTTAAAGTAGTGTTTGTGGTGTAAAGTCAAGAACATTAAGTCCACCTTGAGAGCACGGGTTACATAGGACACCCTTTTTAAGGTAGTGAGGTTTGTTTCTCCAAATAAAATTTAGCAACTTAGAGTCAATTTGTTTAACTAAGGCTTGAGGAATATCCAGTGCCAAGGCACCATATATAAGCCGTGATAAGCCTTCGCTTTTTGACAACATAACTCGCCCATATAGTGATAGATCTCGTCCAAGCCAGCTATCAAATTTTTTACCCGTCTTTTCCATTAGTGGAATAAAATTTAAATTGGCTCTTTCCTCTTGATTTTTGCAAATTTTAATGCCTAGGTATGATACAACATCTTTCAGTGGGATCTCACATATTTCAGTTAAATCAGTGGGTTTGTCCTTTAAAGGGAAGAGGTCACATTTCTTGACATTAATTCTCAAACCTGATACCTGAGAGAAGACATTCAGACATTCTAAGGCTTTTTCCACTTCACCTTCATTTTGTAAAAAGATTGTAGTGTCATCTGCCAGTTGACAGCATTTCAATTCCTCTCCATCCAATTCTATACCTCTAAATTGATATTTCTTAATATATAAGGCCATGGTTTGCATAATTACTAAAAATAAAAAGGGAGCAATTGGATCTCCTTGTTTAATCCCTCTTTCAATATTGAATCTGGGTGTGGTCCCATATGGTAATTTTATTGAACTATTACAACCCTCATATAAAGTCTGAACCGCTCGTTTAAAATAATCACCAAATCCAAAGAAATCCAATTTATTGAACAGAAAAGTATGCCCAACCGTATCAAAGGCTTTATAAAAGTCCACAAATAAGATGAAGCTGTTATCAGAAAGTAATTCATTATAATCAATTAGATCTAGAATTAGGCGGATGTTATTAGAGATATGCCTTCCTTTCATAAAGCCTGACTGACAGTCATCAATGATTGTATCAAGGCAGGGTTTCAATCTCTGAGAGAATATTAAAGCCAATAATTTAGCATCGTTATTTATCAGGGTTATTGGTCTCCAATTTTCAATTTTTAAAGCATCTTTTCCTGGCTTTGAGAAATAAGACCTTGAGACATAGTTGCAGGTATCCTTCCCAGATCAATTGCCTCTTTGAAGACCCCTAAAAGAAATTCTGAAATGTCCTCCTGAAATACTTAAAAGAATTCACTGGTTAAACCATCGTTACCTGGTGATTTTTTGTCTTTTAATTTAGAGATACATGATTTAATTTCATGTAATGTGATATTCCATCACACATATTTTTAGATTCCTCACTTATAAATTTTGCGTTTGACTTAATAAATAAGAAAAAGTCTATATCATCAACGTAATTATTTTTTTATACAATAACTCATAGAATTTTGTAACAAAATGCTTGATCTCATTGGGCTCTTCTGTAATCTGGCCATTCATATTCAATTTAACCAAAGAGGACATTTCAACATTTCTTTTTTCCAGATTAAAGAAGTATTTTGTGTTCTCCTCCCCCTCCTCTAACCATTTTCTCCTCGATCTGACAAAGGCACCTCTCGCCTTTTCTTCATAAATGAGATCCAGTTGTAGTGCAGCATGTTCAAATTATCCTTGTCTTGATTACACAAATTGTCCTTACCATGTATTTCAGTAATTTCTTTAATAATATTATCTTCTTTTATTCTTTTATTTTTTGCAATTTCTTTACTTCTCTGAATAGCCATTTTCCTAATGTCATATTTCAAATATTCCCATTGCCCACCATAGGAATTCAGATTTTTAGCTTTGTTCCAGCAGTCCTTAATAATCAATCTGACATTATTAAAAAATTGTTCAGCTTTGAGGAGCATATTATTTAATTTCCAGTAACAAAATTTAGGTATGCTTCCTCCCATTGTGTCACTCAAGTTTATTGATATATAAATTAGATTGTGGTCTGTAAGGACTGATGGTTCTATTTTTACATCCAGAACTTGGTTTTCTAAATCTCTAGATACCAACCAGAAATCAATCCTAGACTGTTTGGTCCTATCTTTAGTGCACCACGTAAATTGCATTTTATCTGGATTCCTGTGTCTCCATATGTCAAAACAGTTCAAATTTAGGCAGAGGTTGTCCACTTCAGCAGTATAATTGGCTCTTATAGGCCTTGGTGGAATGTAATCTAACAAGGAATCTCTTATGGAGTTCCAATCTCCTCCTAAAATTAGCTTTGCATTAGGAAATGTATTTATTAAACTGGATATCTCCTCTTCAAACTCCCGAAACAGTATTCTATTCTGTAAGCTATTATTTGTAGCATAAATATTACCCATGATGAATACAATGTCCCTTTTCTCCAGCGCTAAAATTAACCATCTTCCATATTCATGTGCTTTACATTTTTTAAAATATTACCACTAAATTGATTTTAATACATTTGTTTCTTGTATAAAGTAAAAATCAGCCTTAAGTCTCTTACAAAACAAAAAAATTGTTTTTCTTTTCAAAATATCTCCGATACCCCGAACATTAATTGAGCACACTGATAAAGACACTTTCCTTCAAATGAATTGAAAAAAAAAAGTCTTTCTGAAAACTAAGAAAGCAAGTAGGCAACCATAAATATATATGCCTATCCTAACATGTCCAAATTACAGCCAAATCTTGCTGCACCAGATATTGCATTACTTCAAAACCAACTTAACTGTCGGCATGACGCTGACTTTCATACCTTCTATGCCTTCAGTTCTCTCCCGTCAATTAAGGCTTTGGCTCCGATAAAGAAGGCTTTCTTCCCCTCTTTGTGCGCCGCCTCGATGTGGGGCCACAATCTGTTTCGAGTCTCTTTGTCCTTCGTTGTCAAGTCTTCTCCAAACCTCAGCTTCCTGGATGCGAGATACTCGGACCCCTTTGGTTCTTCCAGATGAGTTCTTTGACTGATCTGGATGAGAATCTGATGATCACTGGACGTGTCCTCTCTCCTCTCTGTCCGATCCTGTGGGTGATGTCAATGTGGAGCTGCAGGTGGTCGCCAAGGTCTGTAGCAATGGCTCGGCAGATTTCCATCACACATTGTCTGAGGTTTTCTCCCTCCTGTTCTTTCAGAGCGTACAGCCTCAGGTTCCATTTTCTCTGGTACCTCTCTGCCTCATTCACCTCCAACTCTGCGAGCCTCTCCTTGTGAGCGGTGACTGAGGTTTTCATCGTAGTCACTTCAGCTTTCACATCTTGGAGCTCTTTGAATAGAAAATGCAGAGCTTTCTTTTAATGCATTGATACTTTCAGTATTTAATTTGATCAGCGTCTCCAAACCGTCTGCCTTCTTCTCTATGCCATCAGCCCTTTTGTTTATTTTGTCCACCAGCATTCTCACAATGTTGTCTTGCAGCTGAGTAAGGGTTAACTCAGTTCTCTCCCGCTTAGCAGCCGGAGTTTTTTCAGCCTCAGGTGAGGGAGTCCCCTCACCTCCATGCGAGCGGGCATAGCTGTACATGTCAGCGGCAGTAATCACCTCCAAGTCTTCCCCAGCACCGAAGAAAATCCCGCTGGTCATTTCAGGAAGAGAGAGTTCTTTAGAAGTAATTTGTTTGTTCGTCGTCTTTCTATCTTTTCTCCTTTTGTTACCATTTATACCTGGCATTTCAATTGTCCCAGCTGCAGATGTACTTTCATTAACTCTTTGTGCGACGACTTCCTTGTTGAGTTGACTTGTGTTTAAAAACACGAAAAAAAAAACGTAGTCCCAAGTTGCCAAGTCTTCTTTAACTTATAGTTAGCCTACACTGTTTAGTCGACGTTGATTAATTGGCTGTTTCCAGGCGTACATCGGGTCTACTCAGTGGCGTCCACAGCACATGCCGCCTCGTGCGACCAGCCAGGATCCTTGACATTGGAACAGTCCGGGTCCCACATAGACGCCTCATTGAGCGGGTTGGCTTGTTGCTGCGATACGTCAGCGTGTCCGCCATATTGGATGTAGCAGGTCTGCCCCATAAACTGATGCAAGGAAATGGACCGAACTTCATAAAGCGTCTTTTGGCTGTATGGGGGGCGGGGGGCATTGATGAACATATATACATTGGGTACAGGCAGGGGTTCAGTCTCTTGGACAAGCTGGGAACAGTCCAGTGACAGGGTCCCCTGTGCCTTCTTTGAGGTCTGAGACATTCTGGTAGCCACAGGCTAAAGTGAAAGATGAAATATAGAAATTATTTCACAGTGTAAAACAAAATACATCACTGATTCCTTCACATTCAGAAAGGGAAAAAACATTTTCAGCATAGTGTGGCATTGAATTATCTAATCCTTAGAGCCTATACACCTACCCTGTGGAGATGAGCTGGGAAGCTGAATACTGAATGAACAGCTCCATCTCTTATCCTAACTGTCTGACCTGTCCTGTCAAAATCCTCCAGTCTGAAGTGCTCACTACAAAGCATGGATGACGGACTAGCAGAAAACCCCTCCCATCTGATAGCTGTTTCCCACTCCTTTCTCAGCTCTTTATCTTTGGGAAACCTACATAGTATGTGAAAAGTTAGCTAAGCAACGAACAACAATCACAGTAGATACTTCGGGCCAATTTAGTTAAATAGGAAAGACTTCCTTGTTTGGAGGCTGGTTTCACCGCGGGAATCCACAGTATTATGCGCGGGACTTCATAGTATTAGCCACAAAGTCAGCAACTTCTGTTCGTAAAATTATGTTATAATGGCCAAATACAATCAAAAGCATTTTTTCAGTCTTACTTGTGAAAGGTAATCCCATGAGATCTGTTTTGGACTGTAAACCGGTTGGTACAATTACATGCAGCACATCAATGAGGCATCTTCTCCGTTCGCTCTTGCCACATCCAATATGGCGGCGACGTCGACGTATGATTCAGCGCTCAATGCGGCGTCTACGTATATATGTCTATGATCACACATGAAAACTTTGAAACTTTTGTCAGTATGGACATGCTGCACATCTTAAGGTCTGTTAGATTCTCCACAATTCAATCATTAAATTAATCTTACTGAGACCACCCAGCTACCAGCTTAGACCTTATAGATGCGCAGAAATGCACATAACATAAAGAGGAGGGAAAACCCCAAAAAGCACAATAGGTCCTCTTTAATTATTATTTTTTATTTGTAACCAAATAAAATAAGATAATATAAAATAAATAAATAAATAAAATCAACTTTAGGTTTTTTAGGTTTACGGGCATAATATTTGTTTCATACTTCGCAAAAGTCAATTTTTAGTTCTCTCTACTCCCTGCTGTATCCCTGTCATTAGAGGAGGTGCAGGGCCTGCTTATCACTTCTTGCAGCTTTATTTTTTTCATATGTTGACATCTTTTTAAGCCCTTTTGAGATTATTTTATTTCAGGCTGGTAAGAACCCCATTTTATTCCTCTGTTGCAATTTGATATTTCTGTCTTGTTTTGGGGTGTAGCACCAAATCCTATGTCATACGCAGTCTCTGGGCCCGCTGCCCTTTCTCTTTTGATCTATGTCTCTCTAATGCTGCTTTGGATTTTTTTAATACTGTCAGCTGATTTCTGGGGGGCACAATAAACGTTTAAATTTAAAAACTTTCAAAATTCTTACCATACCAACGATACATGCTAAAGTTTTGAAACTTCACCACAATGTAGCCCCAGTACTGCAGACTTTTGTCCATTTAGACTCATTACAAATTATGAAGTCCATCACTCTGTTTTTTTCAGAAACTGTAAAACTTATAAAACGTATCTCCTCCCACAATTTTTGCTCAATTGTCACCAAACTTGCTAGAGAGCATCTCCAGACTGTCCTCCATAAAACTTGTTTCTCGGATTTTTGATTTATCAAAAATTGAGCCTATAGTGCATGAAAACGTTTGACTATAAACACTACTGTAAACATATACCATCCAATTCTTGCTAAATACATTTTCAATCTTCCTGAAAAAAATTGACAATATTTTGGAGTCGTGGTTGATGAAGTTTGGCAAATATCAGAATTTTATCTCCAAAACTGAATTTTCTAGAACATTTTAAATTCTGCTCTCATGGGAACAACTGGAGTCAATGTAAAAGTGGCATTTTTAAATATCACATTTTCTCTTGTGAAGCAAAACACTTATTAAAAACAAATCACCAACATGTCCATGCTGTCTAGATGCAATTTATGTATTGTCAGATTTTTATTTAGATAATAGAATTTGTGATATTTTGACTATTTTTGAAATCTGCCACAACAACTGCAGCCCAGTCGGTGACTTCCTGAGTCTACTTGAGAAGCCACACACCAGGTCTCAATTCCAGACAATTAGCTCAGTGAGTAAGGAGCTGGATCACAGTGCTAAAATCTCTGGGTTCAAGACCCAACAAGGGGGATGAGTGTGACACATCAAAACTACAAAGAGTCTTTGAGAAACAAATGTATGAAATTTTAGAGTCATGGTAGATGATGTTTGACGAATACATATCAGAATCAATGCAAGAATGGTATTTTAAACAACAGTTATTTACTTATGAAGCAAATCAATCATTCTTAAAAATAAAACATGGAGGCGGTGTTTAGCTCAGTTGGTAGAGCAGCCGCTCCATGAAAGAAAATACAGCCCCCAATGCAGGCTGCTGAGGATTGAATCCTGCGTTGGAAGGCCCTTTCCTGTGTGTCATCCCCCTCTCTGTCTCTCCATTTCCTGACTCTCGTGACGCTCACTTTCCATTAAAGGCAACCCCCCCCAAAAAATATATATAGGGAAAAAAAAAAATGACGAACATCTCAATGCTGTCTAGATGCATATGTATATTTTCAGAACAACTGCAGTCACTTTAAGAGTGGTATTTTTAAATCAGATTTTCTCTCGTGAAGCAAAGCACTTATTGTTAAAAACAAATCACCAACATTTATTTATTTATTTATTATTGTGTAGTGATTTCCACTGATACAAAAGTGTACTTTGCAAATTTATTCCAATATTCAACCACTTTTACATTTCAATTGCTGCAATCCAATTTCCAGATGATGCAACCTGCAAAATGACTCAGCTGATGCTAAATGCAGATTGTAATATCAACTTCCTTGATGTCTTCCTATTCTTCTGCTTGTTGCTCAGAATTGCCTAAAAATGCCCGGACCCGACCCATCGCTGCGCAGCAGCTATAATTTATTTTCGTTTTTGAAATCTCGATTTTTTTTCTTAGGCAAAGACATGACATTGTTCATTGATCGTCCGGTAGCGTGAGCAGTCACACACTCAGCTTCAGATGTGGTTACAGATCAATTCCAGTGCAGGGGTGGACTAACCCCCACCAACCCCCAGTTTGGTCTTCTTACTCGTTCTTACTGAATCACACTAAACCAAACTAAACAAACCAATCTAGTATCTCATTTTCTCTTGATAACATTATTGAAGTCACACTTTAGGTTTGGTTCTGAGTGACCTAGCTGACGTCGCGTGTATGGGTTGCATTTCAGTGACAGTCCGGACTGACGCGCATGTCCCAGCGTCACCGGCGCCCCTGACGATGGGAGGAGACGCACACTGAAGCGCTGCAGCGCAGCACGCATACAGATGGTTTGTGTCGGTGCAGGTAACCTGTTCATCATGAGCCACCGGCACCGTGCGCACTGCCTCTCCATCGCGCTCGTCCTGCTGCTGCTGCCAGCGCACGGTCCGGGACGCACAGCGGAGCTCGCAGCGGCGGCGGAGTACTCCTCCAAAACCGACTTGGATTACGAGTTCGGAGACTACCGGGGAAAGTGGTGTATTGACGACCACGGGTTTGTTTACGGAATCGGAGAGGTTTATTACCCGAGCCCCACGGCGTGTCCGTGCACGTGCACCGTGGACGGTCCCGTGTGCGTCCGACCCAAGTGTCCACGCATCCACCCCCGGTGCACGCGGATCAGATACAGGGCATGTTGTCCGGTGTGCGAGGCTGTGGCCAGGGTCTGTGTCTACGGGGGCAAAACGTACCGGCTCCTGGAGGAATTCAGGGTAAGATAGATCAAAACTTCTACACCTCTCCCTTCCCTCTCCCCCCTCCCTTGTCCCACCCACAGTCTGCACACCTCCAGCTCCTTAATGAGACAGCTGGCCAGTGATAGTGCGTTATTTAAGATTTATACCCACACTCCAAATTTCACGAGTATTAGCAGTAAATTGTCCTTAAAGGGATAGCTAAAGTGGGGTTGTGTGGTCAGTGGTCAGTGTGTTACATACAGAATATGTCAGTCAGGACGCCCCCAGTTTGGGGAAACAGGTTGGAGGCACGGATGCTAAATAATGCACTGCTGTGGACGAGGGGCCCGCAAAAAAAAAAATTAAATTAAATTAAAAAAAATAAATCCCTAACACTTTAAGTGTAATATGTTGAGAGTATTTTCACTGCTTTACCTTTCTGTGAAACAGCCTGGGAAGCTGTTGATAGCTACAGTTCCCCATCTATGCTCTAGTTAAATCCACCAGGCTCCACTGTGTTCATCAGTGGTTAATCATTCTTTTCTTGGTGGAGTCTGGCTCTGAATAGAGCGATAGGACAGCTTCATTTTCCCGTTGGAAATTACTATCTGACATACAGGTAAAAAAAAATGAAAATACTGATATATAATATAGCGTACACTTAAACTGATATTGATTGTTTTAAGTGGGACTTTTTGTCACGTTTTTCTTACGTTTTGTTGCTGACCCCTCCACAGCAGTAGATTGCTTGGCATTAATGTCGGTATCTAACCTTCCTTCTTAAAACTGGGGGTGTACTGACTGATATGTACTGTATGTTATATACTGTCTATGGATAGGTACCTCATACAACCACCCTGTAAAGTATCAAAAGTAAAAGTATTATTTATGCAAATAAAAGTATTATGTTTTTTAGACCCCTCTATTTATCATTGGATTTTTTTTCTTGCTTCATGTCAAAATCTTAATGTTGTCAAGGTAGAGCAATGTATTTTACAACTGTACTGTTGGGTAGTTTCATCTAGTCATATATCAATGGTTAATGTTGCCTATAAAATCTTAATCTGAAAAGTAAATATTAACTACAGCTGTGAGATAAATGTGGAGTGAAAGTGTCAGTGACATAACAATGAGATGGAGCCTACCAGTCTCCTCTTCTTGCGATCATTTGTTTGCTGTATTACACCAAATGAACACAATTGATGAGACTGTTCCAATGGCCACATGTGAAAACTTGATGTCAATGACATTTAAATTGTTGGTGTATTCCAGCTGTCAAGGTGTGAGCGATGTCGCTGTGAGGCCAACAGAGAGGTGTACTGCAGCATTTCGGACTGTCCTGCCCCTCACTGTGTCAACCCCACCTATGAACCCAACCACTGCTGCCCCATCTGTAAGACTGGTAGGACTTGGTCGGCGCTGGGTTTCCACCAAGTGCTTTCTCTTTGTCAGTTCAACACTTCAGGCTGTTCTTACAAACTGTTATTTGTATGTATGTTTTCCTTTGAAAAGTAATGAACCCAAATCCCACATATTTTGAAGGGTGATCTCGTGCTGATGGCAGTAAGCGAGGAAGCAGTCCAGAGCAATGTTGTAAGTTGGCAGGTTGGGGTGGTGGATTGATCACAAAACACGAGACTTTCCACTGGACATCCATGTTAGAAACCACATGAATTTTGAGAGAAGTTTGAGTCATTTTGAGGCACATGTAAGCATTGTAACTTTCATTGCCTAAACCTAATCCCCATAACTTTACATTAATTACGTAACTAAGCATTAACGACGTCACATCATACGTGGGGCGCTAATTTGTAGTATATCATACTAACCATTCTATGAGGATATGTTGAACACTTTGGTCTATGGGTATCTTGAAAACTGGTATCAGGAGGTTCCACGTTTGCTGCGGACATTCATGATCCACAGAGGACAACCAATGTGTTGGTCACCCATACACACATACACATCCCTCCACATGTTTGGAGTTACTTGTCTCTTAAACTATTTACTGCTTATAATGAAAGAATCAGACATTACATGCTTTTGTTAATGTGCTGTGCTGCGTACATACATAGAAATAGACATACAGTTTAGAGGACAATCAAAGACAACAAAGCTGAACAATGGTGAACATAAGCTTTTACCACTCACTCATTTTTGAGTATTGGGACAAAACCTTTTTTTTATTGTGCCAAAAACACACCAACTGGTGCAGAAAAAATCATTCGGAAGCAGGAAATAAAGTGTTTGATGCTCAAAATGTGTGTGTATGTGCATCTCCCAAAGCTGAAACAAAACCTACACCCTTGGATCTGATGGAGTTGACATTTTACAGAGTTGACAAAAAGTTAGACATTTATTCATTTCACAGCAGTTGTAGTGAGTAGCTGTTTTATTTTTCAAATTTGGTAAAAGTTTTCTTAATACTAATCAAAATACTCATTTTTAAACCATTATTCTTATTTAGTTGGGGTTTAGAAGGTTTATCAAATTGTCCTGTTATTGAGACATACCTGATAGCAATATTATTTCATGAATATATAAAAAAAAAAAATAGACAGTTTACCAGTAGTTGAGCAGCATTCACACCTTTTTGGAAACCAGGAAGTGAGACAGAAGACCTTGTGATACTGCTAACTGCTTTTATTCCTGATTAACTGATGATTTTATAAAAATCTGACGGATGAAAATCTGTGACACATCTGTATTACTGGGTCAACTGGGTCATTTTTATAAAAATATATTTTAAAACAAAGATGATTATTACAATACATTTTGACACCAATTTTATCAGTACGTACTATTAGTTGTACATTTTGAAGGCTATTAACACATTATTTGATTGTTTGAAGTTGTGAATTCTTGTCTTGGACAAAGCAGTTTTCTGGCACAAGGCAAGTTTAAAGTTTAAAAACATAAAAGCAGATCAAAATGTTTTATAAATCATATTTTTTTTTTTTTTTACATATGAATCTTTTAAAAAATAATATTTCATCCCCAAAACAGAATTAGTGTGTTAATAAGTTATAATTTGAAGGGTTGTTTGGTAGTATAGATAGCATATTTTGTGGTATTTGTCCCGATTTTCAAAAATGGGTGCACTATTAACATCTGATTTTAATATCAGATTCAGATATGTTTGTTGCATTCTATAAAGAATTTAAAAAAACAGAATGTAGTTTTTTTTTTTAAGTCTGGCCCCCGCAGTGTCTGCTTGAAGAATAAATTCATGTGTTGCATTATATCAGGCTTTCAATCTAGAGCCCTGGCTTTAAAATTGTAGTTTTTACTGTTTCCCATGAGGCAAATACATGCAGTTTTACTGATATCCACTCTGGGCATTGCCGCTGTATTATAGAGCACTGCAGGCCAGTGTAGCAAATGTAGTTGGAGTTGGTGTCTGTGTGTTTGTGTGTGTCTGCTTGTAGCTAGAGAACAAGAAATTATGTAGACGCAGGTCACAATTCCCTGCTCCCTGTCTCTCTCTCACATACACACACGTAACCTACCCAACCACTCACACACAAACATGCACTTCAGATTTTGATGGATTATATCATACCTCTAAGGTGCGGTACATCTATGTATATAAATTACAGTATAGGCTATCGAGCTTCCAGCATGTGTGTTCATGTGAGTGTGTGTGTGCATGTGTGCATTTTTGTAGGGGTGTGCCTATGTGCAAAAGTATATATGATTGCATGACCATATGAGCTGAGAGCAAGTGGTTCTAATGACATTTTTCTTTGCTTTGCTCCAAAAGTTATCTATTGTGCTTTATTTCCAGTGCAAAAGTCTTTTAAAAGGTAAAAACTCTGAAGGGTAATATTAATGATAAGTTTAAAAACTTTGAAGTGTAATAGGAGTAATAAAAAAGCAATTAACATTTTACTTGGACTATGCGTCAACGAGTGAGATTTGTTAGTCTAATGCCGGGTTCAGACTACACAACATTTTTGTCTGTTCCGACAGTCACTATGTCGGATGAGGCGATTGTCGGGTCATAAAATCTTGCCGTCACTTGGCTGCCAGACGTGACAGAGTGCACATTGTTCCACATGGCCGTTTTTCATGACGTGCATGATGTCAAAAATAAATAAATAATAAATAAGTATATTTATAATTTTTTTTTTCAATCACTGGGGCTGTTCGTATCCCAGCTGAACTGTTTTTGTGGTAACGTCTTAAAATCAGCATGCAGCTCCAGTCACTTCAGTTAAAAACCTCAGACCAGGCCAGGAGTCTGGGTGTTGTCATGGACTCAGACCTGAATTTTAAAAACCACATACAAACAATCACAAAGTCAGCTTACTATCACCTCAAGAATATTTCTAGAATTAAAGGACTGATGTCGCAGCAGGACCTTGAAAAACTTGCATTTATGCCATGCATTTCCATGCATTTATCTTTAGCTGAGTTGACTACTGTAACAGTATCTTCTCTGGTCTGCCTAAAAAGTCAATCAGACAACTGCAGCTGATCCAGAACGCTGCTGCTCGAGTCCTCACTAAGACCAAGAGAGTGGACCACATCACTCCAGTTCTGAGGTCTCTACACTGGCTCCCTGTCTCTCAGTGAATAGACTTTAAAATTCTCTTGCTAGCATATAAAGCACTGAATGGTTTAGGCCCAAAATACATCAGAGACCTTCTAGTCCAGTATGAACCATCCAGACCACTCAGGTTGTCTGGTGCAGGTCTGCTCTGTGTTCCAAAAGTCAGAACTAAACACGGAGAGTCAGTGTTCAGTTTCTATGCTCCGTATATCTGGAACAAACTACCAGAAAATATCAGGTCTGCTGAGAGTCTGAGTTCTTTTAAGTCAAGGTTAAAGACTCACCTGTTCACTGCTGCCGTTGACTAAAAGGCTTTTTACTTATTAAATTTTATATTTTCCTTCAAAACTCTGCACTGCAACTCTTACTTTAATATGTGTGTGTTTTTATATTTTTGGGTTTTATGTGTTGTTTTCTTACTTGCTGTTTTTAATCACCTTTTACATGTTTCTTTTATAATGTTTCAATGTGTTTCTTTTTCCCTTGTTGCTGTATTTCAATGTCCTGTGTGAAGCACCTTGAATTGCCTTGCTGCTGAAATGTGCTATACAAATAAACTTGCCTTGCCTAATGTAAAAAAAGTGCCACTAGATGGCAGGAGCTATATTTGAAGTATTTTGAAGTAAAACTATGAAAGGGTGTTGCCATACAGTTGTCATCGGCAGCAGATCACTCTATGTTTCTATTGGTCAAAGTAATGGCTGTGACGGCAGAAGTTGTGGTAGACAAAAAGAAAATCAAACATGCCTAGACTTTCTGTCGGGACATCGTGAGGTGTCCCAGACGTGGTGTAGGTTGCCATCTTCTATGACACACTACACAAGATACAATGGATTATCACGCACGATACTCGTTTTCATTCATAATCCAAGCCGACTCTGTACAATGGCCGTGTTGGGCTATAATCGGGCTGATATTGTGTTGTCTGAACATGGCATAATACATCACAAAAATGAAAATTCATCATACTCAGGCAAACTACTTGGTTTATGAGTCATGGGCTCCAACTATTAGATATTCCTATTTTACCCTCCATACATACTGTATGACTAGGTTGAAATCCAATTTCCCAGTCACAACTTCTAAACTGGCAACAGTTTCATCCATGTGTACCACTCATCCACTCCCCCCACACACAGTGAAGCTCATGCCCTCTGCATGTGTTCTATACATCATTAGAAGGCTGGTATTGTAGCAGTGTTCACCCTGCAGCTTTGAGAAGCAGCACCGGTTACGTCACCCTGATGCTTACAGAGCCATCTCTGTTATGTCATACATGCTTTCACTGCCACTGGCATTAAAGTCCCTCTCAGTTGGTGGATTTTGTGCGTGTCAGACAGGAGTAGCAGTAGGGTAGGGATGATAATAATGCTTGTATTATGAGTTGCTTTTTATAGAATGAAATGGAAAACCAAAGCAGCTAAACAATTAAAAGTATTATTCACTGATTGTTTATGAGCACCTGAAAGAAAGACACATAAACATGCTATCTGTTTCCCAGTTGCCTTGCTGCCTTATGGCAGTTGTAGCTAAGTTGTAATTTCTATTTTCACTTCTCTCCTGCTGGACAGGCAGTGGGACAGATGGTTTGGTTTGTTGCGTCACTGTTTTGTTTTTGTTTTTTTCCCCGCTGCTAAATTCCCTCATGTCAGCTGTGCTTTATCAAACGTGGTTGGATCTGGCATCAGATGAACTGCACTTCCTGTCCTCCTGCTGACTGGTGTCAGTAATTGTTTTGCAGGTAGCTGCCAAATAAAGGAACCCCCATCTGTGATTGAGGGATGCAAATGACAACAAAGGCAGGCTGTTTACATTTTTGCTTGCATGGTATTCAGTATGTCCAGCCCAAATAACAAAAAACTATGTACTTGATACTATATTATATACACACACAGGAAAAGTCATTGCTTCTATGGGAAGGATTTTTTCAGCGGCAGTTGGATTTGACATTGTGTAAACTTCTGTAGCTTTTGAATGAACGAATGAATGAATGAATAAACTAATGAATGACTTTATTTCAAACAAAAATAAAAAACAAAAAACAAACAAGACAAAGATAACAGTGTCAAAAAAGGAGTAGGCAGAAGTAAAACTTATATGTCCCTACCCCTTTCTTTTAACACATATTTCCTTTGAACAAATTCCCGATTTTATTTACACTACACCACCCAATTAAATAAATAAGTAATAAACCCAGTTTATTTACAGTCCAAATACCCCCCAGTGTTAACACAGCCTTTCCTCATCTACATATCTGTGACAAATATCTTTTTTGTATAGTTTTTTAAATTGATATTTGTGCTTTGTTTCAACTCATCACGCAGCCCAGTCCACCCCACACACTGAAATACACAGACTCTTCTTGGCTGTATGAACAGATTTTTTTTTTAAATTAAAATATCCTCTTAAATTATAACCCCCCTCCCTGTCACAAAACATTTTTTGAATGTTGCCCAGAATTGAATTATTTTTTATAACATGATTATTGCAGTTTTAAATTTGACCAGATCTAAAAATGTCAGTGCATGTGACTTTAAAAACAGTGTGTTCATGTGTTCCCTGTATCCCACATCGTGCACTGTTCGGATTGCTCTCTTTTGAGGGATGTATATAATGGTTGAAGTTGCTTTTGTAAGTGTTGCACCAGACTGCCACACAGTAAGTCAAATATGGTAGTGCAAGTGATGACTACAGTATGTGCAATGATTTATGATCCAGTATGTGTTTTGTTTTCCCCAGAACTGCAATGCTCTTACAATGCTCCAGCAGATTTTGGTGTCTAAAATTACACTCAGAAATTTAGTTTCATAGACTCTTTCCACATTAACATAATCAATCGTCATCTGTACTTTTGTGTCTGTACTGCGGTTTCCAAACAACATAAATTTAGTTTTGTTCAAATTTAAAGACAATTTATTCATACTAAACCATTGTTTTAATTTACTCATTTCTGTTGTGACCTCTTTCAAAAGCTGCTGCAGATTTTCCCCAGATGGAGAGCATTAGGGTTGTCTGCGAATAAAACAAATTTTAGCTTTCTTGACACCATACATATAACATTTCTGTACAAAATGAATAGTTCTGGACCTAATACTGACCCTTGTAGGACCCCAATAGTTATGTCTAGGTATGATGATCTGTGCTAACCCATTTGCACAAACTGCTGCTTGTGTCCCATGCAGCTTTTTACCCAATTTAACACAACCCCTCTAATACCATATCTTTCCAGTTTTTTGAGTAGTTTGTCATGGTTTCTGATGTCACATGCTTTTTAAAAAATCTATAAAAACTCCTACTACATAATTCTTGTTATCAGTACAACCAGTAATTTCCTCTGATAATTCCATGAATTCCATTGATGTTGATCCATTTGTTCTAACTAATATTGACTGTCTGAGAGTAAATGATCCAGCCTCCTAGTAAACCGTTTTTCCAACATTTTAGAGAACTGGCAGAGTAATGATATAGGCCTCTAGTAGGTGAAATGTTGTTTGTCCCCGGCTTTATATAATTGAATAATAAAATAACAACCATTCAGGATAGCTTTTGTTGGTTGAATTGTCCCTAATGATGTTTTTTGTACTCGTTGTGCCTTTAATATTATTTTTGCTATCCTCCAATATTTTGGTATGATAATCCTTCTTGCAGAGTGTACTCTGTCTCTTGCCCAGTGTCAGCTGGGATAGGCTCCAGTCTCCCCACGACCCCAACAGGACAAGCGGTTATGGAAAATGAATAAATTAATTTTTCTTGTGTGACCTCATAATAATAGTTTATTTTTGTATTTCTTATATTTTTGTTCAGCCTTGTTGGTTCCATATTTTATAAACTGTCTGAGTATTTTTCTTTTTGCAGGTATTTAGCAATCCCTTTGTTATGCATCACCTGATTGTGACAGTAATTTTAGTAATTTTGCTTCATATTATATTGCTTTATTGGACAGTTTTTGTCATATAGTGATTTAAATACTTTTGGAAAAGATTCACAAGCTATGTCGATATATTTTTCTTCATATAGGCTTTCGCAGTTATGCGCTTGCAAATCCGCTCTAAATGCATTTCTAAAATCTTCTGTTCTCAGTCTCCTGTATTTGATTTTATGTTCCTCTTTGTTTTTTCCACAATCACAGTCATAAATCACAAAAACAGGCAAATGATCACTGATAGCATTTATCATCAATCCACTCATTAAGCTGTTCTCCATATAATTAGTAAATATGTTATCAATTAGAGTGGCACAGTGTGTTGTTATTCTGCTAGGTTTTGTGATCAGTGGATATAAACTCATACTGTACATTGTGTCCATAAATTCATCAGTCATTTTGTGTTTGTTAAGATTTAACAGGTCTATGTTAAAATTACCACAGAGGAACATAATTTTCTGTTTGTTTTTAGCAAATATCTCCTCCATACTGTTTCTGAAGGTTTCAATGCTGAATCCTGGTGCCCTGTACACACAACTGACAATCAAATTTTTTTGCTTTTCCATGCAGATCTCTACAGAAATATATTACATCAGATATTACATCATCAGTTGTGGTTGATATGTTCTCTACCACCTTATGGTTAAGGTTATTACTTACATATAAGGCTACTTCTCCTACTTTTTTATTTTTCTTGTTCATGTAATAGAATTTGTTTCCTTCTAACTCAAAGTCTGCTCCCTTCTCAGAGAGAGCTTCAGATATAGCTATGACCACAAATCATTTTTTGAATTGATTTAAATATTCTTTTATGTTATGGTAATTAGCCTATACATTTCTACTATTAAAGTGAATAACTGACATACCACTCACTGATGTAACTGCTGTTATATTATTCATCCGTGTAGTAGCAACATGTATTATTTAAACTGTCAAAGAAATTATTGTCAGGATCAATATCTTGTTCTAGTTCATGCATATTATTTAAGTGAGCGCTCTGTGAATGTGGTTAGATTGCACTTAAGTCCATTTACCTCATTCTGTTAATTATGATTATCTTGGTGTGTAGTGCTGCTGTCACTCATATCTTTCTAGATCTGCAATATCTCTGATGACCAGTACTTTGGCTTCCTCTGGTGACCTACTCACTATCATAAACACCTTACAGTTTGTAGTCTGTGTTGATTGAATTTTCCTCTGTTTCCTCAGATATTGTGCCCTTCTGGCAATGTCTGCATTTTTCTTTGTGAGATGTTCGTTCACATAGACATCGGATCCCTTCAGCTTCCGCCCTGGTCTAAGCAGCACATGTTTGTCTTTTCTGTTGGTAAATCGTATTATTATGGCCGGCTTGTCACTGCTTTTCTTCTCTGAAAGAGTATGGCAAGCCTTGATGTCTGTGCTTTTGATGGGGATGCCTTCGTTTTTAAAGAAGGCTGTCACCTGATGCTCGAGGGACTCGAAGTCAGACTCAGTGGGTTCCCCGCTGTTTTCTGATGGTGTCAACGCCCTGGCGTAGTAGCCCAGCCTGGTCTCCAGCCCGCTCACGATCACGTCATTAATGCGGGAGTACTGCACCAGGTCCACCACATGTCTCTCTAAGAGAGCCATCCTCTTGTCCTTCTCCACATGTTGTCTTTTGGGCTCCTTGATTTCCCCCATTAGCTCAATTATCAGCTTCTGCTGTTCTGTTTGGAGACAGTTGCAATGGCTCCAGACAGAAAGTCCAGTGATGTCTTAATGTCCTCTACCTCCTCTTCAGAGATTCCACCACCTTGCATGCCATGTCTTGGTGGCATTTTGCCTGTTTGTGTATAGTATCGGCAACAAACCAAGTATAACAATAAACAGTCAATACAATAACAGCGGCCACCAGAGACATAAACAGTCCTGCTACGCTAGCTATCCAAGCTAGCCGTCAACTTACCAATATTAGTCTTTCAGTCCATTTTCCTTGCTCTTTGTCTCTGTCCAAGCAGCGGTCAATGCCAGATTCCCAATATGTGTTGTCCCATGTCCACAATCCCAAAACAGTTGTCTTATCCAGAAAAATTAGTCATTTACAGGGGATGGGAAATTCAAAAGACAGCACTACAGCAACCTGGAAACGAAGTATTAATTCTGTAGCTTTAACTCAGTTGCTCATATCATATTGCCCTCTTTTATTGATATCATACATTTATTAATGAGGCTATTTCATAATGAACGTAAACCATTTATTCTGCATCAGACCAGCCATTGTTGAGGAAAAGGGACACTCTTTTTATGCCTCACCACCACCAATAGCCATGGCCAGAGGCATTATGTTTTCAGGTTGTTCGTCTGTCTGTCGACTGTCCGTCCCATCCTTGTGAACACGATATTTTAAAAAACACCTTGAGGGAATTTCTTTAAATTTGACACAAACGTCCACTTGGACTACAGAATAAACTGATTAGAATTTTGTGGTCAAAGGTTAAGGTCAATGATGTTTTTGGCCATAACTCAAGACTTCATATGCTAATCATGAAAAAACTTCACACAAATATCTATTAGGATAAAAATGATTAGGTGATGACATTTTATATCAAAAAGGTCAAAGGTCAGCTTCACTGTGACATCATAATGTTCTGCATAAAACACTTTACTGGCCATTATTTAACGTCATATCTCAGGAAAGGAAAGAGATATATAGATATATAGTCAGATACTTAATTGGTGACACTCATCTTGGGTGTCCACCTTGAAACTGTGCAGATTGTATAGCTCTTCTGCGTGCAGCATCCATCCTTTCACAGACATTTAAACTGTAAGAGAAAATTGATTGGCATACAACTGTGAAACCTTGCCACACCTTCTCATCAGCAGTATCATTCACACCTGTTGCTCCCAGCTGGTTTCTGATCACCAAGCCAGCATATAAGCGGCCCTGGTTCACTCATTCATTGTCAGATTGTCTTCGCATAATGCCTGACTCTCCGGCACTCATCTGTGGATTGACTTCCTATTTTTGGCTTGGCTTATTTCTGATCTCCTCTCCTCATCTCTGCCCCAGTAAACACAACAGCCTTCTGTCCCTGACTTAAAGTTTTGCCTGTGCATTCTTGGTTCTTGTATGCCTTTAGCCGTGTGGCATTTCTCCAAGTCTGTCCACCTGCCGCCATTAAAGCTTCCTGCCAATTGAAACATCTCTTCGGTGTGAGTGCCTCTGGCTTCTCCTGTCCTGTTGGTTTGTTGATCCTGCGCCGGTCCACGACAACTCTTCTGCCTGCTTCCCCTGGGTTTATCTGCTCTGCTGCCGGCCTGCCTGTTAGTGACTTTGCCTCTGCATCGACCACAAGCCCTGCCTATTCCTCAACGATGCTGTCGCCTCCGGTGCACAATTGTAAGTGTGTTTACTACTTCCTGAAACACTTACTTACCTGCCAGCTCCCCATTCTCTGGATTCCCCCATTGAACTCTGAACTATTAATAGCGAGTTTTGCTCACTGGCTCACTTTTCCTGCTCACATGTCAATCAACAAACTGTATCATGTGAATGTGAGCTCACCTAAGCCTGCCAACGAAGTCAGCTCAACTCAAAGACTATAGACTGTGCATACCCATCAGAACCAAGTCCATACTTACCTGTTATCTGTTGATCTTACCTGTGCACCATTCAACCTGCTGAGAGTTTTCAATGAAGTACATTACAAACTGTTATTTGTCAGATTGTGCTGCATTTCGGTCCTACCACACCCCCTGACAATACAATCCTGCCAGCGATGGATCCAGCACCCAATCCCACTCCCTTTAGCCGTCTTGAGAGGATAGAGGGTGTCCTCCAGCAGCATGAGGCAATGATGTCCATGCCGCTGTGGAGGCAAAACAGGCGGCTGAGGTCAACAGGCAAGCATTAGCGGTAGTAGCCAGCCAACTGCAGCAGCTAACATCCCTCCTCACTCAGCCTGCTGCTCCCTTGCTGCCCGCAGACTTCCCTGAGCCGGGTAGGAACCCCGGAGCGCTACCACGGTGATCCAGAGACCTGTGGCCCCTTTCTAATGAACTGTTCCCTGCTGTTCTCTCTTCGGCCCCATACCTTCGCCTCAGAGCAGGCATAAAGTAGCCTTCACAATGAACCACCTGCTGGGCCTAGCCTCCGTCTCCTTTCAGTCACTTGCCGAGGAGCTATACAAGGGTTTCTAGCTCAGAGACTGCACAGGGGCTAATGGGCAAGGGGACAAGACAGTGGCTGACTACTCCATCGACTTCAGCACCAAAGCCAGTCAGAGCATCTGGAACTCTGCTGCCCTGGTTGAGGTCTTCCTCCACGGCCTGGCTGACTACATCAAGGATGATAGATAGATAGATAAATAGATAGATAGATAGATAGATAGATAGATAGATAGATAGATAATTTATTATCATTGTCATTTTCATAACAACAAAATTGAAAAGAACATCTTCTGCAGTGTAAAAGACAACAAAAATATGGGTGAGCTTGACAGCGATGCTACCTCCCCACAACAAAAGACCACTGTTCTAAGCCCAGCTTCTCCTTCTTGATGGTCCTTGTGTGGCCATGTGATGTAGTGGCTCTCCATGCCATCGTATGGCACTGTGCCAGTTTCTAGTGCACCGTTGCTGGGTGGCACCATGCGCACCTATATAAGCAGGTGCCTAACCACGCCTCTTCCTCTCTCTCCTTCCTGGGATCATTTCAGTGTGTGGCTGCAGCCTGGCGTGGCGGAGCAGTGTGTGCGTTTTGGCGTGACTGCGTGGCCGCCAACGTACTTGACTGTTATCTAAAAGGTAATGCCGGGATTTATATCCTTCCCATTCAGGGGCGCAAATTGGCGCTGTGTGCGCACTCGTGACGCCGGTGTCTGTGTGTGTGTGTAGCTGGCTGTTGGTGCGGAGGGACTGCTTGCCCGCTCGGAGCCCGGCGTGGTCGCTTCTCGTTTCCCTTGGTGAGTCGGCGTTATCTGCCTGTTTTTTTTTTAACAACGGGCTCTTGGCTCTCAGCTGACTGACATTTTGGTCGCTTTTCCTGCAGCACATTAACGCCGCAGACCAACTTCACCCTCCTATCGTCGGCGAGGCTGTGCCGGTGCCCGCTGGTAGGTAATCATGAATGAAACCCACCTTAAAATAGAAAATAGTTTACCAAATTGCTAATAAAAATCATTTGTGCCCTTTTTGTAGAGGCTGTAGAGGTGCGTGGCCTGTCACCGGCCACCGCCCCCTAGATACGGCTGCTGCTTTGGTTGCTGATTCAGTTGCGGCTGTTCAGTTACTGCTGCCCTGGCTGCATATCCTGGATTCTGTTTTTAATGGGTTTTCTTATTGTTCTGTGCATTTTGTTTTGTTATTCTCTTTAGTTATCTAGTTATTTTCAATCTTGATTTGTGTTGAAAATTAAATCAGTTTGGTTATTTCGTATTTCATTATTTGGGAATTTTAATCTGGTGCCCATGTAATTTTGTTAGATTTTATTGTCACCACCAGGGTTTTTGAATTGTTTCGGATTATAGATATGTGTTAATTTTCTTTTCTTTTGTTGGACAGGTGCTGTGGGCCCAGGCAGCAGTCTGCTCCCTCGGTGGTGGGTTTCCTTCACACTCCCGATTTTGTTTGTAGGTTTGCTGTGTCACGGGGGGGTTTTCTTTTGTCGTGAGCTTCCTTCCCCTGGTTTTATCCCTGCTGCCCGGGTAAGCCCCAGCCCTGTTTGCAACCTTCTTTTTGGTTCGCTTTATTGTGTTAATAGTTTTTAGTTTATGCCCTGGTGACTGACGTTTGCAGCTAATTACCTTTTCTTTTGTGTTTTCTTCTTTTCATATTGTTTAATAAATTATTTTTAACGGAACACGCTCTCTGCCCAAGTGGAATTTATTATAGAACCTGTGTCTGGCATAATTGCTTGTTGTAAACTAGCAATTTAATAATTTCTGGGGGTGAAATTCCCCCAGTGGCATTGTCGAGGCAACTTACGGCACCACTCTGCCACACTTGCACCCTAGTGACCCTGGTAGACTCTGGTGCCAATGCCTGCATCATCGATGAGGGGTTGGCTCAGCAGTTGGGGCTCGAGAGGGTTCCTCTGCCTCATCCGGTTCCTGCTCCAGCCTTAGATGGCCACAAATTGGGCACAGTCACACATCAGAACACCCAGGTTCCCCCACTCCTGTCCAGCAACCACCAGGAGACCATCCAGTTTTACATCTTGGATGCTCCTTGCCTGCCACTCATACTGGGTTACCCATGGCTCCTTCGACCTAATCCTCACATTGACTGGGAGACTGGTTCCTACCATTAGTGGGGGACCTTCTGTCATCTTACCTGCCTCAAGCATGCCTCCTTGCCACTTCACTCTCCCACCACCTGTTCTTCGCCAAATCCAAGGTACCTCTTGAACACCATGACGTCCGTCAAGTGCTCAGCAAGGCTAAGACCACATCTGGGCCCCCACATCGGCCCTACGATTGTGCTATTGACTTCCTGCCCGGCATCTCTCCCCCCAAGGGTGGTCTGTACTAGGGCTGGCTTTCAATAGTCGAATATTCGACGATTCGATTCGGAGAGGTCTGATTTGACTATGAACCTTGCAGTCGAATCGTCGGAAAATGTTGTTATGTAACTAGACCATACCATTCTGACTAGGTGGGGGTGCCCACGACTGCTGAGCAGAAATAGATACATAGAATGTCTTTTTTTCAATATGTAAAAGCCTATTTTTGATGCAAAATCTGTGTACTTTCTTGTAATAAAGACTTCAGAATTATGTGTGTAGATCTAGACTTATAGCTTCTTACGCATTAATAGCCTAAATAACCCACTGCAGTTGCATAATCCAAATGAGCGGAGGTGAGCAGCAGCACACAACGGGATCGACGGATTTATTAGCTTAGCCTACAATGGCTAGTAAAAAAACATCGCAAGTGTGGGAGTACTTTGAACATGTTGAAGATGACCCAAAGAAAGTTAGGTGCAAGTTGTGTCAGCAGCTTCTCTTATCATACGACAACAACCAACATGCTGTATCATTTGAAACGGGTAAGGCTTGTTAACTAACTCAACAACAACAACAACAACACTTTTCAATACAGGCATAAAACCCTTTTATTAATATTTCATATATTATTCATTTCTGACAGTTACACCCGACATGACGACAGTTCAGCCAGCACGTCGGCATCAGCGGCGGCTCCGAGACTAACACAAAAAAAACTTGATTTGAGACCCCCCTGACAGAGAAGAGAAAAAGGGAGATTACAGATAAAATTGCGGAGTTTATTGCACTTGATATGAGGCCTGTGCGCATTGTTGAGGGTGAGGGTTTTAAAGAACTCTTGGGCACACTTGAGCCAGGCTACACTGTCCTTACAAGAGCTACAGTGATGGATGTCGTGCACACAAAATATCAAACGACGCGGTCAGAGATACACAAGGCAATACAGGACTGTGAAGCCGTCAGTTTCACAACTGACATCTGGACCTCGCCTCAGATGGAGGCTTATCTCACAGTCACATTACATTTCATCACCAAAGACTGGCGAATGGAGAATTTTGTTTTGGAAACAAAAAAAATGGAGGACAGTCACACAGCCGATCACATCGCAAGAGAGCTGACGGAGATCATTTGCGAGTGGGACATCCCAAGTACCAAGATCGTCTCTGTGGTGCATGACAATGCAGCAAACATGGTTGCGTGCACCAACCAGTTGGTCCAGCAGCCATCCTGGGGAAATATAAAAGCGGTGCGCTGCACCGGACACACATTACAGTTATGCATAAATACCGCACTGAAGCAGGACCCAATTTGCCGCACTGTTGCTGCTGCAAGGCGCTTGGTTTCACATTTCAAAAAAAGTGCAAAGGCCACCACCGCACTTCAAGATAAGCAAAAGCAACAGAATATTCCACAGCATAAACTGGTGCAGGATGTTGTTACACGTTGGAACTCTGTCTATTTGATGCTCGATCGTTTAATAGAGCAGAAGGGGCCCGTTTCAGCCGTCCTCACCAATGATACTGTAAGCAAACACACGTGACCTGGAGCTGTCCACGGCACAGTGGCGCACAACAGAGGACATTGTTGTAGTGCTGAAGCCAATGATCACTCTGACAGAGCTTCTCTCTCAAGAAAACAACGCATCACTGTCTGCCACTGTTCCAATGCTGATGAATATTAAAAAAAGACATTTGATAGTGCAGGGGGGCGACAGTCGCACCACGAAGACACTCAAGTGTACGCTGGCTGAGGAGATGGACAGGCGTTGGGAACTAAAAGGACCAGGGCTGGAGAGAAGCGTATACATCAGTGCTGCGGTGCTTGACCCCCGATTCAAAAAGCTCTTCTTTCTCTCGGACGAAGAAAGGGATGAGGCTTACTCTGTAGTAGCAGAGGCAGCGGAGAGTCTAACTGAAAGACATTGCGAGGAGGAGGAAAGTGACACGGTGTAAGAGGAACAGCCTGGTGAACTTTTACACTCCAAAATAGGATCTGCAAACATATGGACAAAAGGTGAGGAGGGGTCCTCTGAGAGCCAAAGTTTAACGGCTCTGACCTAGCCTGAACTCAAAAATGGATTGGTGTTTAAGTTTCAATCAATCAATCAATCAATTTTATTTATAAAGCCCAGTATCACAAATCACAATTTGCCTCAGAGGGCTTTACAGCATACAACATCCCTCTGTCCTTAGGACCCTCACAGCGGCTAAGGAAAAACTCCCCAAAAAAACCCCTTTAACGGGGAGAAAAAAATGGTAGAAACCTCAGGAAGAGGGACTGAAGGAGGGATCCCTCTTCCAGGACGGACAGACGAGCAATAGATGTTGTACAGAACAGATCAATATAATGAATTAACAGTAATCCATATGACACAATGAGACATAAGGAGAAACAGATATTATATTAATAATATGATTATATATGTATGTGACAATAATGATATGTGTATAATAGTCCAGGTATGACTAATAGTAACAGCAGCAGTGGGAGGCATCAGGCAGGACCACGGCAGCAGCACAACCACGACACATCATCCAGGCACAGCTGTGGTACGAGTTAACCTGCGAGACAGTGGAGCACAAAGGCTCCGGAGAACAAGCCGAGTTAGTAACATGCAGTAGGCCCGGGTTAGAGAGATGCATTAACAGGACATGAATACTAGCAAGGGAGAGAGAGAGAGAGAGTGAGAAGGAGAGAAGGGGCTCTGTGTATTATAGGAGGTCCCCTGGCAGACTAGGCCTATGTCAGCCTAACTAGGGGCTGGTCCAAGACAAGCCTGAGCCAGCCCTAACTATAAGCTTTATCAAAAAGGAAAGTCTTAAGTCTAGTCTTGAAAGTGGAGACGGTGTCTGCCTCCCGGACCGAAACAGGAAGCTGATTCCACAAAAGAGGAGCCTGATAGCTGAAGGCTCTGGCTCCTGTTCTACTTTTGGAGACTTTAGGGACCACAAGTAACCCTGCATTCTCAGAGCGCAGTGTTCTGGTGGGATAATAGGGCACTATGAGCTCTCTGAGATATGATGGAGCCTGATCATTTAGAGCTTTGTAAGTTAAGAGAAGGATTTTTAATTCAATTCTGGATTTTACAGGGAGCCAGAGCAGAGAAGCTAAAACAGGAGAAATATGATCTCGTCTCTTAGTTCCTGTCAGTACACGTGTCGCCGCGTTCTGGATTAGCTGCGGAGTTTTCAGGCACTTATTAGAGCTACCTGATAATAGAGAATTACAGTAATCCAGCCTCGAGGTAACAAATGCATGGACCAATTTTTCAGCATCTTTTAGTGACAGGATAGGCCTAATTTTCGCAATATTACGCAGATGAAAAAATGCAGTCCGAGATGTTTGTTTTAAATGGGAGTTAAAAGACAAATCTTGATCAAATATTACTCCGAGGTTTCTTACGGTAGTGCTAGAGCCCAGAGCAATGCCATCCAGAGAAACTATATCATCAGATAAAGAGTTTCTGAGCTGTTTGGGGCCAAGAACAATAACTTCAGTTTTGTCTGAATTTAACATCAGGAAATTGGTGCTCATCCAGGTTTTTATATCTTTAAGGCATTTCTGAAGTTTAGTTAATTGATCCGTTTCTTCTGGTTTCATCGATAAATACAACTGTGTATCACCCGCATAGCAATGGAAATTTACAGAGTGATTTCTAATGATGTTACCTAAGGGAAGCATATATAGCGTGAATAGAATTGGTCCGAGAACTGAACCTTGAGGTACTCCAAAACAAACTTTAGTACGTGAAGATGATTCATTATGAACGTGAACAAACTGAAAGTGATCGGATAAGTACGATTTAAACCAGCTTAGTGCAGAACCTTTAAGGCCAATTGAATGTTCCAGTCTCTGTAGCAGAATTTGATGGTCAATCGTGTCAAATGCGGCACTAAGATCTAGTAAAACAAGTACAGAGACGAGTCCTTGGTCTGAAGCAATCAGAAGATCATTTGTAATTTTAACTAGTGCTGTCTCGGTGCTATGATGAACCCTAAATCCTGACTGAAATTCCTCAAATAAATTATTATCATGGAGAAAGTCACACAGCTGGTCTGCAACTACTTTCTCAAGAATCTTTGAGAGAAAGGGAAGGTCTGTAATTGGTTAACACCTCTGGATCCAATGTGGGCTTTTTTAACAGAGGTTTAATTACAGCTACCTTAAAAGACTGTGGTACATAGCCCGTTAATAAAGATATATTGATCATGTCTAGTATGCAAGTGTTAACTAAAGGTAAGACTTCCTTAAGTAGCCTAGTTGGGATGGGGTCCAATAGACACGTTGATGACTTGGATGAAGAAATCATTGAGGTCAATTGTTGAATAGAAATCAGGGAGAAGCAATCTAAATATGTATCAGCACTTATAGCTGTGTTTGAAAGCAGATTAATACTGTTAGACGGCAGGAGGTCATGAATTTTGTCTCTAATAGTTACAATTTTGTCATTAAAAAAGCTCATAAAATCATTACTGCTAAGGGCTAAAGGAATACAAGGCTCAATAGAGCTGTGACTCTCTGTCAGCGTGGCTACAGTGCTGAAAAGAAACCTGGTTGTTCTTATTTTCTTTATTAATGACGAGTAATAGTTTGCTCTGGCATTGCGGAGGGCTCTCCTATATGTTTTTAGACTATCTAACCAGATTAAACGAGAATCTTCCAGTTTGGTTAATCGCCAATTCCTTTCAAATTTTCGCGACATTTGCTTTAATTTTCTGGTTTGGGAGTTATACCAGGGAGCAAACTTTCTTTGCTTTGCGAGCTTCTTTTTAAGAGGTGCTACGGAGTCAAGAGTTGTTCGCAGTGAGCCTGCAGCGCTATCGATGAGATGATCAATTTGGGAGACTTTAAAGTCAGTACGGGAAACCTCAGTTACAGAGGATATTAAATTTAATGCCGATGGAATCACTTCCTTAAATTTTGCTACGGCACTATCTGATAAACACCTAGTATAGTAGCTGTTACTGAGTGGCGCGTAGTCAAGTAGACAGAAATCAAAAGTTATTAAGTAATGATCTGATAGAGAGGGATTCTCTGGAAAGACCATTAAGTTATTAATCTCAATTCCATACGCCAGAACTAGATCGAGGGTGTGGTTAAAATGGTGAGTGGGCTTTTGTACACTTTGACTGAAGCCAATGGAGTCTAATAATGTGATAAACGCAGTAGCGAGGGAGTCATTATCAACGTCCACGTGAATATTGAGATCGCCTACAATAATAACTTTATCTGATTTCAGGACTAAACTGGATAAAAACTCGGAGAATTCAGATAAGAATTCTGAATACGGGCCAGGAGCACGGTACACTATAACAAATAGAAGAGGCTGCGAGGTTTTCCAGGTCGGATGTACAAGACTAAGGACAAGGCTTTCAAAGGATTTATAATCTAGTTTAGGTTTAGTGCTGATTAATAGACTAGAGTTAAAAATGGCTGCAATTCCCCCTCCTCGGCCGCTGCCTCGAGGAACGTGGGTATTATTATGACTGGGAGGAGTGGATTCATTTAGACTAACATATTCATCTTGAGTCTGGGTGTCAGTTTTCGAAACCTTTCTCCTATAAAACCCAGCAGGCATAAAACCCAGCCAGACCAGGACCATCAAGTAAGCTTGGTAAGCCCACTGACCTGCTGAGATCAAACACAGCAGGAACAGCAATTCGCGCAGACTGTTTATCTCAAGGAAATACCACCCCCATCCTCTCTCCTCTCAACTAAGCTCATTCACCTCTGTTTGTTACTCTATACCTTTATGAGAGCCAAAAGGTCCAGACACACTCCTAAGCAAAGAATAAGCTTATGTGGTTAACCAAAGGTAATATGTCTCCTGAATGTAAAGCATACATGTTACTTATGTGATAACATTGTATTTCTTTTTTTTATTTTATTATCTTACTTCTGTTTTCCTTGTTCCTTAACTGATTAGGGTTAATCCCATGCTAGAAAATCATAAATTGAGCCAGTTATAATCTCAGGCATTTAATCCCTCAGTTAGAAGTAGTCTCATACTGCCATCGTATGGCGATAGTTAAGCAAGGTTCTCGTAGGAAGCACGTAGTTAAGTTTGAGAATAGTAGTTTGATTAATTAACCAGTGTATTAGTATATGCGATCTCATTTAGGATGTTGATGCACCTACAAACTAATTGGTAATGTTTGTGCACAAAACATTTTTTTTTTCTTTTTCCGTTCTTCTTCTTCTTGTTCTTGTTGATTCAAGGATAAATATGTATGTCGTAGAAGGAATATATGATGTCTAAATGTGATGGTATAAAAGCCGATTTTGGACCATAATGGGAAGAGTATGTGACTATCGCGAGTAAAATGTGAAAGTATATGATCTGAAAAATCAAGTCATGCTTAAACTGAGAGACCCGCCTTGCGTGAAACACGCCCACTGAATTCTGTTAGATAAAACTCAGTGGCTCGGCAGTTTTTGTTCTCTTCTGCTCTTCTTCTTTTCTTCCTCTCCAGTTCCTGTTTCTTTTTCGTTGTTTTTTTTCTTTATCCGACTTTTCTTTTCGGGAGACTTTTTATGCTTTACCCGTTACGCTCTTAGTCTCAGTCTCTGCGTAACTTTTCCCACTCCGTGTGATTGGCAATATTAAGTTCTGTGCACCAGGATTGCTTGCCAGTCCTGAGTTTCCTTTTTTTCTTTTCTTTGGGCCTCCAGTAATATCACACCTGAGGTGACGAAGCCCACCGATCGCATTGATTTTATTTTATCCATCAGGTCCAGCGGCCAGCCACCTGCCGGAATTATTCCCAAGGCAGTGACTCTTTTGCCAAACTAAGGCTTTCAGCAGCTCAAGATAACGGACGTTTGAGGACCACCAGAAGGACTTCGCCGTCAGACCGTCGCCCATCACTGGTTCCCGTTGGCACCGTCCCGCGGGGAGACTGTGAAGTGAACCCGAGTGGTAAGCAACGGCTGGGGTCCCCTGAGACACGTCCGATTGGATCAACGCTGCAAAGAAAGTAGGCAAGCCTTCCCTCACCTGATGCAGCCGCTGTGTTGTGATAAGAGTTGATGTCGAATAGGAGATGTAATTATTCGGATCTTAATTTAGGTTTCGTTAGGTAAATAGCTTTGCGCCAGCAATTTATCCAAAGTTACACACTCTTCTCACTATCGCCAAACTGAATAACTGCCAAAGTGTTTTCTATTGCTTCCACCCATTTACACTTCCTGTGATCTTACATAATTTCATCTCATCTCCATTTAAGATTAGTTTTCTCAGTTGTTAAACATTTCATCAAATAAATTTTCATTTATCGCCAAGTCGTTGTCCATGTATGTCCTTGAACTGAAACTACGATCACTGTATAGAGAACTCATAACTTAGATATTGAAACTGATTTATAATTGATAAGTGTACCGACAATTAATGATTGATTTACGTAGTTATTAATTTGATTATGGTCACTTTCCGTTGAGAGGGTGGTGCCCAAAACGAGTGCAAAATTAACCTACAGGTAATTTTCCTACAACGGTGACGGTGGATCCTGGGCCAACCGCCCCGAAACAGGACACTGTGGTGGCTATGCTGCTGGCCAGCGATGAAGATGAGGAGGAACAGGATGACACAAGCGAGATGAAGGTGTATTTGAAGGACTTCAAGAAATGCAGCGGAGGCCCCTGGAATGGTGGCAAAAAAATGAGGACAGATATCCCAGGTTGGCAAGAGCTGTGAAAAGATTTCACAGCATCCCCTCCATGTCCACGCCAGCTGAGAGGATATTTTCAAAGGCGGGTTTCATTGCAAATAAATCAATGAGCGCACTTTTCCCGGGTAATGTAAACCAGCTGGTTTTCCTGGCACACAACTTGAGAAAAATCAGAAAACCAAAGTAGAGCACGCGCTGTTAATGTGTGTGAAGGATTTTCTTTTTATTTTTTGTTTGGGACAATGACTGTAAGTGTAAACCTAAGCTGATGGCTTGTCTCAGTGACAATTCTCTCTATATATTTCTCGGTCTTTTTTGCTTCATGTTGTGCACTTTCTAAAGATTCTGACTTCTAGTATGTTTATTTTTTCGTTGTTTTATGATTGTTTTTTATTCAGACAGATTTTATTGCATTTAGTATTTAAATTTTGGGGGGAGGTTCGACTATTCGTCGACTACGGCGAAATCTGACGAATCAGATTCGACTATGAAAATCCTTAGTCGAAAACAGCCCTAGTCTGTACTCCCTGCCCACCTCAGAAAGAAAGGCCATAAAGACTTGCATAAACAAATCACTGGCTGCAGGCATCATACACACCCTTCTTTGTCTCCAGCTGGGGTCGGCTTTTCCTTTGTAGAAAAGAGGGACAAGACTTTGAGACCCTCCATAGAGTTTCGAGCCCTGAATGACATCACTGTCAAAAAACGCTACCCCCTGCCTCTCATCTCATTTGCCTTTGAACTGCTACAGGGGGCCATCGTCTTCACTAAGCTTGACCTTCATGACACTTACCACCTGAACCACATTGGAGAGGGGAGCGGGTGGAAGATGGCCTTCAACACTCCTACGGGACATTATAAATACCTTGTAATGCCCTTCAGCCTTATCAACGCCCCTGCCGTGTTCCAAGCCCTGGTCAATGACTTGCTCAGAGACATGCTCAACCGCTTCTTCTTCATCTACCTGGATGATATCCTCATCTTCTCCAAGACCAGGGAGGAGCATGTTCACAACATCCAGTCTGTGCTTCAATGCCTCCTCGAGGACCCCCTGTTTGTTAAAGCAGAAAATTGTAAGTTACATGCCTCTTCCGTTTCGTCCCTGGGGTACATCGTGGCAAAAGGAAGCATCCAGATGGAACCAGTAATGGTCTCTGTAGTCACCTCCTGGCCTGTTCCTGGTTCCTGCAAATAACTACAGCGCTTCCTGGGGTTTGCCAACTTATTGTTGTTTCATCTGCAACTACAGCTCAATAGCTGCTCTGCTTACTGCCCTCACCAGTTCCAAGGTGCCCTTGCAGTGGTCCCCTGCCACCAGCAGACCATTCCAGACCCTGAAGTTCAGGTTTACCTCTGCACCCATCCTCCAGATGCCAGACCCTGATCACCAGTTCGTGATGGAGATGGACACTTCTGACATGGGGGTAGGAGCTGTCCTGTCCCAGAGCTCCGACCAGAAGCTCCACCCCTGCTGGGACCTGCCTCCCTGGGTGGAATCCAAGAAACTGGCACTCAGGTTTGTTGGCCCATTCCCCACCCAGAGGGTCATGAGTCAAACAGCTGTGAGACTGAGGCTTCCGCGCTCTTGTAAGATAAGATAAGATTTATTGGATCCCACATTGGGGAAATTCACGTGTCACAGCAGCTCAAAGCACAGACAGAAAGTGAAGAGTGACAGTATGCACATCCATTCCACCCTCATGTGTCCAAGATAAAGCCAGTCCACAAGAGCCCTCTGTTCCTCCTCCTCCTCGCTTCATCGATGGGGGTCCAGCCTTCTCCGTTCGGTGCATGGTCAGGTCCTGTCACCGTGGGAGGGGACTCCAGTACCTGGTTGACAGGGAAGGCTACAGTCCAGAAGAGAGGTCCTGGGTTACAGCTTACCATATCCTTGACGTGGGCCTCATCACAGACTTCCACCATCACCACCCTGACCAGCCCTCCAGGACCACCGCACCATCAAGGGGTTCCCATCCGGCAGTCCACGGCTCTTCCCTGCCTGTTAACCCTGAGGAGGACTTCCCTGCAGAGGGCCCATCTGATAATGAGGACTCCACCCACTCTGACCCCTTCAACCACCCAGTTAAGGGGATATGGACTGGCCTGGTTGAGGAATGTAATAGGCAACTCAAGGACTATAGACTGTGCATACCCGTCTGAACCAAGTCCATACTTGCCTATTATCTGTTGATCTTACCTCTGCACCATTCAACCTGCCGAGAGTGATCAATAAAGGACATAACAAACTGTTGTTTGTGAGATTGTGCTGCATTCGGGTCCTACCACACTCCCTGACAACACTAAACTATTATCACCTAATAATTTGAAACAAATACATTTTTACACATTCAGCAGTTATGGAGCAACATAAGCATTTATTGGACTTGTGTTTCTGGTCACCTGAAGAATCATATTCACTCAGTTGTAGTTCTGTGTTTGGTTTCTACAGTTGCCTGCAGTGAAAGGGCCCTTATGACAGTGGTGGGACTGGACCAGATGATTAAAGTTAGGGAACATCAAACAAAAACGATGATAATTCTGATTTAACAATTATGAATATAATGTGGCTAATACTTCTGTAGACATTTCCTGTAGGTTTTGTGATGATCTGCTTAACGGTTATGGAGTTAGGTTTATTTATGTGCTGAGCCACACCTCTAAAGATGACCTGTATTTATAGTGCTCCAATCAAGGCATATCAAGGTCATATTTCTTGGGCAGCATTTGCACACAACTTCCAATCTTTGGAGAAAATGTCATGGGTCTTTGATGTACCATCACACAGAAATTTGCAAAAACATATGTGAGGAAAAATGATAATAAATCAGCACAAAAAGAATTGGGTTTAAGCCCTTTGACCTGGAACCCTTAAAAACAATAGATCTCCAGCAGCAAATTGATGCTTTGATCCCTAATAATAATAATAATAATAATAACAATAATAATAACAATTATAATAATAAATGTGAGAGTAACTTGCCCCTGTACTGCCTTTGCTGTCACTCTAGGTCCAAACTGCTTTGCTGGGAACCGGGTGATTCCAGCGGGGGAGCGTGTCAACATTGACGAGCAGACAGTATGCTACTGCACCTACCGGGATGGGACGTGGCACACCCATCCCCAGGCCACCTGTGAACAGCGCCCCCAGCCCAGCCCAACACCCAGCACCCACACCAAGCCCCCCGGGGATGAAGAGTTTAGTGGGAGGGTGGGGAGGCCATTTATTCCCAGGCTAGATGTGATACCATGAAGAGGAGTGTAAAATAACTGTTTTATAGCCAGCCAGTCAGCTGGTACAAATAAACTCTAGTTGTATGTATTAGTATCAGTTCAATTCAATTTTATTTATAAAGCCCAATATCACAAATCACAATTTGCCTCAAAGGGCTTTACAGCATACGACATCCCTCTGTCCTTTGGACCCCCACAGCAGATTAGTAAAAACTCCTCAAAAAAAAAAAAAAACTTTGGGGGGGGGTGTAGAAATCTCAAGAAGAGCTGAGGAGGGATCCCTCTTCCAGGACGGACAGACGTGCAATAGATGTCGTACAGAACAGATCAGCATAATAAATTAACAGTAATCCATATGACACAATGAGACATAAAGACAGACAGAGACAGAGGGAAGTTGAGACAGAGCCAGAGAGACATACAGGGCAGACAGCAATGATAATAGCTTACAGCAACATTAATTTAGGTAACAATATTATAGTGATAATTATGGTAATTGTGGTACAATATATTGTAGGTATATATTACTATATGATAGTATAGGTATGTTACAATAATCATATGTGTATAATAATAGTACAAGTATGACTAATAGTAACAGCAGCAGTGGGAGGCATCAGGCAGGCCCACTGCAGCAGCACAACCACAGCACATCATCCAGGCACAGCTGCAATACAAGTTAACCTGCGAGACAGTAGAGCACAAAGGCTTCGGAGAACAAGCCAAGTTAGTGACATGCAGTAGAGCCGAGTTAGGGAGATGCAGTAACAGGACATGAATGTTAGCAAAGAAGAAAGGGAGAAGGAGAGAAGGGGCTCGGTGTATTATAGGAGGTCCCCCGGCAGACTAGGCCTATGTCAGCCTAACTAGGGGCTGGTCCAAGACAAGCCTGAGCCAGCCCTAACTATAAACTTTATCAAAAAGGAAAGTCTTAAGTCTAGTCTTAAAGGTGGAGACGGTGTCTGCCTCCCAGACCAAAACAGGAAGATGATTCCACAAAAGAGGAGCCTGATAGCTGAAGGTTCTGGCCCCTCTTCTACTTTTGGAGACTTTAGGGACCATGAGTAACCCTGCATTCTCAGAGCGCAGTGTTCTGGTGGGATAATACGGCACTATGAGCTCTCTAAGATATGATGGAGCCTGATTATTTAGAACTTTGTAAGTTAGGAGTAAGATTTTAAATTCAATGCTGGATTTTACAGGGAGCCAGTGCAGAGAAGCTAAAACAAGAGAAATGTGATCTCCTGTTTTAGTTCCTGTCAGTGCATGTGCCGCCACGTTCTGGATTAGCTGAAGAGTTTTAGGCACTTATTAGAGCTACCTGATAATAGGTAATTACAGTAATCCAGCCTCGAGGTAACAAAAGCGTGGACCAATTTTTCTGCATCTTTTTGGGACAGGATAGGCCTACCTTTTGCAATATTATGCAGATGAAAAAACACAGTCTGTGAGGTTTGTTTTAAATGGGTGTTAAAAGACAAATCTTGATCAAATATTACTCCGAGGTTTCTTAGTGCTAGAGGCCAGAGCAATGCCATCCAGAGAAACTACATCATCAGATTAAGAGTTTCTGAGGTGTTTGGGGCCAAGAGCAATAACTTCAGTTTTGTCTGAAATATCAGAATAGCTGAATTTGGCTATACATATACCTACATACATATATATATATATATATATATATGTAAATAAATATATATCTTCTGCTTGAAGAAATGTGATAATCTGCAGGGTTGTTAGCATTGGAGGTGAAATCAGCAACATCCTTAGAAAAAAAAAGACAATTTTTTTTTCCAAACGTGTTTTAGACGCCCAATAGTTTTTTTTTTTTTTTTTAATCTTTCTGTTTTTACCATTTTCATTTATCACATTTTGGCCAAGATAAAAGAATTAATTATGTGCATAAAACAAGATCTGAAAATAGAGCCAGTTCGTCTTGATGGCCAACATGTTGTAACTGTGGAAAACTTTGAATAACTTGGTCCACCTCAGTTGAACTTCTCTGGAAATACTGAGTGTAGTTTCAAGAAATGTCCACAGCAACTTTATCTTCTAAGGAAACTTAGTGGCCTCAGTGTTAGTCAGCATATTTTCGAACATTTGTACAAAACTAAGGTTGAGAGTGTTTTAACTTTTTACCTTCCTGCCTGGTATAGTCACCTAAACTGTACATCTAAGAATAAACTCTTTAGGATTGTGTTAATGGCAGGCAAAATAGCTGCCAAGCCACAAAAACCCTTGACCCAATGCTTGGATGAGCATGAGGACGAAAGCAGGGAGTATCATAGCAGACAGCTCTCATCCTCTCTTCAGCCAGTTTAAGCTCTCGAGCTCCAGGAGGCACTATAGAGTCCCTCTGGCAACTAAAAATGTAGTCAAGAAGTCCTTTATCTCAAATGGCATCAACATTCTTCAATCAAGAAATGACTGATGAGTTTTTAACCACAGACAGACACTGACACAAACTCATTTAATGTGTAAAGTGTTGACCTTGTCTATATGTTTGTTTTACTTAATGCTTGGCTTTTTTTCCCCTTATGTTTGTCTCCTGTGTCCGGTGGGCCGAAGACAGAATTTCCACCTTGATGTATGATAAGGATGTATTCTATTCTATGAAAAAAAATGTTTCAATTTAAGTTACCTTTAAGTTTGCCCCAATTTTCAGTTGGACATTGACACCCTCGAAAAACCTATAACAAGAGCTCTTGTGCTCCATGTAGATGATTAAATACTTTTCAGTCTATTATGAAGATTTTTACAGCCTGCAGATTATTAATAATATGACTTTTTTTACAGACTATATTAAATAGTGGACATAGCTTCCATAACGTCACCAACTTGTTTACGGACTCCTGTTTGAAGCATTGAATTTAGCATTTTGGCTGTCGATGTCTTGTTTTTTTGGAGTTGGAATTGACCACATTTAGATTAGAGGGTAGAGGTGTTGAGGTGTGAGGAGTGAATCTGACTGAGAACCGCTGGGAACAAGAGGTGAGGCCCCGCAGACAGCCTGTCACTCAAAGCTACCATGCCCTTAATCATGCCTAACTGTAAGCCTGAATAAAATGTATATATATGCATTGACAGCATGTGTACAGTTTTTATAAATGGGGAAATTAGCCATAAAGACCAAACCTGTTTTTTTTTTTTTTTTTGCACCAGGCAGTAAACATGTTTATTTCTGCTGTAAAGCTGGGCATTTTAACAAGGGGGTCTATGGGGATTGACCAGTTTCTGGAGCCAGCCTCAGGTGAACAATCAAAGATCTGCAGTTTGCTGCTTTCGAGTAAGGAGCCCATTTAAATTTCAGTAATTCTAAATGCGCTATTTATTTGAGAAAAGTAAAAAGTAATATTTCTATTTACTGCGAAAAGAACGTAGTGGAATTACAATACGCAACAGAGACAGAGGGGGAACACTGCATGCCTGGGACCATAGGCTGTACATAAAGATGGACAGATTTGGCCGCTGACATCTTGTGCCAGTGACATCATTTGGAGCCACAGTCTGTGCAGCAGCGATCTCTGTGGGTGTTGCGGTACCATGCATACACCCGTCAGACCAATGAGCAGCATCATTGATTTCAAGCACACCGATTGGCACACACAGTTGTCAATCATGATGTAAAATCCCTTCTTTATAGCATCAAATAACTAGTTAAAACGAAACTTATCAGAAAAACAAACACTTGAACAAACAGCAATTTGATCAAATCTTCCTTAAAAGACAGAAAACATCTTTGAGAAAAACTGATGTGTACCTTAAGTTTTTTGTTTGACCCATGTCCCTTCCACTAACATGGAGGGGGAGGGCTTTATGATCTATACTGCAGCCAGCCACCAGGGGGTGATCCAGAAGTTTTGGCTTCAGTTTTAGGGAGCTGTTTCATCCATCTTCATATACATTTCAAGAAATCCATAACTTTTGCTCAAAATAAATTTCTTGAAAGGTATTGATAACTCAAAACATAATATAGAATACTGGAGAACTATGCCCCTATCCTTGATTGGCAGAGTAACTGCCATTAGGATGATTTTTCACAGATTTTTTATTTATTTATACGCCCACTCTGGATGGAGGTCTGGGTTCAAGTATTAAAGAATTACTTCTGGGTAGCTAATGCTGGAGCATTGGCAAAGTGGCTATGGGATTCTCCAGACAATTAATCACTCAATTCGACCCGCCTCTGGCTAAAACTAAAGCTTATGTCCTCAATAAAACCACTTACATCACCTCCCCTTTACTTTTCATAAATCCTGGATCTGCTATTAAATCAGCAAGTTATAGCTTTGTTGTCAGAAATTCATTTTTTTAACTCAAATTTAACATTTCTACAAAGTCCCCAAAGTGGGTATATACACACCACTTTGCCACACCCATGCCTTTACCCCTGCAAGGTGTTATCATAGAACAGTTAATATGACATCCTACGAATTTGTGCCCCTTGAATGAAGTTACAATCTTAATGTACAATTATGTAGTTAATGTAAAGTTATGGAGTTTAGGTTTAGGCAATAAAAGTTACTGTGGTTAGGTTTAGGAAAAGAAACATGATGATGTACCTTAAAATGTCTCAAAGTTAAAAGATCTGAACATGCGCCCCCCTGGAAGTCCTAAGGGAAAGTCTTTGTTTTTGTGAACCATCCACCACCCCAAACTGTATTCTTACAAGACCGCATGGGACCACCTGCTTGTTTACTCCAGTCAGCGTATTGGTCATGTGATTGTAGCCTTTCAAAATGTGTGGGATTTGTACGACTTTGGGTGCATTACCTTTTATTGAGACTTTCGCGTTGTCATCGTTGTCATCGTTGTCATCGTCAGTGAGGCTACTGTCACAACAAACACAGAAGAGCCTAGTTCTTTGGGAGCAGATTGACTGGCGGAAACTGGATATTGCTGGACAGTGTTGTGCTTTTATCATCGTTCCCTTTGTAAGCTTGTTGTTTGCACGGTTTTTCGGACGAACACTGTTAAAAAAGAGCGGCTAATGTTGCTAAAGCCAGAAGCTAGCGGAGTGAGATATTCGTCCAGGCAGGCTATCGCTATGGACACTTCCTTACCTGCAGAGCTGGGACAACAGCTTAGAAGAGCTCAGAAAAAGATCGCAGATCTTCTTGAAGATGTTGGTCGGCTATCGGACGAGCTTCAGAGGAAGGACTCACTGCTGGCCACCTTCAAATCTCGGCTCCCGGCGTTGTCCGGCTGGTTGGAGACCACACAGACTGGTAAGCTACAACAGCATAGCGCTGCCGCTGCACTCGGGGACACCGTCGTCTGGGAGCCTTCCTCCTCCACCTGTCAGCGGCCCTCCTGCTCTACTCCGAGCAATGGGACTCCCTGGTCCGAAGTAGTGGTCCGACGTCGGAAGACAGCTCCTGGCGGGGCTCCGTGCGGGGCTTCCCCCCCAATCGGAATCCCCCTCACCAACAAATATTCGGCGCTATCTACGAGCGCGGAGCCACTGCTCCGGGGCCCTGCTGATCCCGATGCTCCCCATCTCACGGATGCTGTGCCCCCGCTGACAGACACCACAGCCTTCCCTCCACTCAGGGCTGCCTGTGCCCCAGCAGATGGACGTCCAGCACCGGGCCGTCCAGCACCGTGCCGCTCGCCTCCGTCCTCCCGCTCCTCAAGCCAGCGAAAGCGGCCCCTCAGGGACGCGGTGCGATGGCACATGAGGTGTCCTCACCGCCAGGCGCCTGACCGGGACAACGGGTTCACCGAGCCGGCAGCCCCCCTCAGACAACAGGCCACCACACTCGTCATCGGAGATTCCCCCATCCGAAACGTCCGTCTGAGGGGGGCGCTCACCCTGTCTTTTCCTGGCGCCACAGTTACAGACATAACTGAGAAAATCCCAAGCGTCCTGAGTTCTCACCCACAGGTAAACAGGGTTGTTATTCATGTGGGCACCAACGACACCTCCAGACAGCAGTCTGAGCTTTTAAAGCAGGATTTCGCTCAGCTTTTTAAGAAACTCTCACAGCACCAGCTGAGTTTTATAATCTCCGGCCCCACCCCCACCTGTGGTAGGGGCATTGGGCACTTCAGCAGGCTTCTCAGCCTGAACACCTGGCTCTCCTCAGCCTGCAGCACCCACAATGTCGGCTTCATTGACAACTTTGATGTCTTTTGGGAGAGGAGACATCTTTTTGGTTCAGACGGCCTTCACCTGAACAGAGCTGGCACCCGTGTGCTGTCTGCCAACCTGGCATATGGTGTACAACACACACTCTCCTCCCATCACCCCAAACATACACTGACTGACCTGTCTGAAACTGAATGATGTCCCCCAGGTCCCAGTTCCTATGTTTTTAGTTCACACACAGTACTGGTCTTGGGCCCTCTGTTTTCACCAACCATTCACCAATTCCTGTTATCATCACTCAGCGTGACATAACCAGACTCCACCATGTTCACTCTGTGAACCTTAATAACCTCAGACCTCTCCCAAAACATCAACAGTCCACATATACAGTCTCTAAGTCACCTGTTACCATCAACATGGCACTTTTAAATGTTCGCTCCCTTTTAAACAAATCTTTTATTATCCATGACCTGATTTTAGATAACAAGGTAGACTGTTTATTCTTAACTGAAACGTGGCTGGGTGCAGATGCACCAGTTATTCTCACTGAGGCCTCCCCACCAAATTTTAACTTCACATTCTCCCTGAGAAGTGGCAGGAAAGGTGGTGGTACCGCATCAATAGTTAATAATTCACTAAGAACCAAAGAAATACAACTTGATCAGGACACCACCTTTGAGCATCATGTGGTCGTTTTTAACAGTCCCTCAATTCTTTGTATCACTGTTTACAGACCACCAAAACATGATGCTGCTTTTAATAGTGAATTTTCTGAATTTTTATCAATAATCCACACCACTTACAATTTTATAATCATATCTGGTGATTTTAACATACACATAGACAATCCATCTGATTCCATGGCAAAAGAGTTTTTAAATTTACTTAGTTGCTTGGATTTTACACAACATGTCACACAGCGAACTCACAACAGAGGACACACACTAGATTTAGTGCTCAGTTATGGCCTTTCAGCCAGTGTGTCCTCTGTTGTTGACTTGGCTGTGTCGGATCATTACTGCGTGTTTTTTAATATCACCAGTTTTATTCAGCGGGAGACCTCGGTGCGAACTGTCAGGAAACGCTATTTTACCTCAGAAGTGGCTGCAAATTTGATTGAAATCCTGGGTAAGCATCCCTCAGCTACTACACCTGCATCCTGTGATTTTATTGTTGAACATTTTATCAATAAACTTGAAACAACACTAGATCTTGTAGCTCCACTGACTACAAAGAAGGTACTGCCTAAGCGTACAACCCCGTGGAGAAATGAAGAAATCAAAAAATTGAAAAGAAATCGCAGGGTAGCTGAACGGAGATGGAGGAAAAATAAGATAACTATTCATTATCAAATATACTGTGAGCAACTAAAAATATACAACAATTCTCTCAGGCACGCAAGAACTACCTATTTCACTAACATAATTACTGATAATAAAAATAACCCAAAAATCCTCTTTAACACCATTGATCTTTTAATCAACCCTGTTTTTAACAGATACCAAATCACTCCTTCGGACTCTCTTTGTGAAGGCTTTGCAGACCACTTCAGGGGTAAAATTGATTTTATAAGATCCTCTATTTTACCCAATCAAAATACTGTTTTTAATACATTAGAAAGCTTGTTTTCACCTGAGGAAACACTGGACAGTTTTGACCTGGTTGATGCTGAGCTGCTTGGTAGAGTTTTCTCCCAAGTAAAACCAACAACCTGCCTTTTAGACCCAATTCCCACATCACTTTTTAAAACGCTTTATGGATTCCTTGAACCCGAGCTCTTAAATATAGTGAATTGTTCCCTTCAGATGGGCTCTTTCCCTGCTGCCCTTAAAACGGCGGTAGTGAGACCCCTTCTGAAGAAGAACACTTTGGATCCGAATGTTCCTAATAACTACAGACCAGTGTCCATTACCATTTTTAAGCAAAATTTTAGAAAAACTTGTTTTTATTCAGTTGAATGATTTTTTAAATAACCGTTCCATTCTTGAGAAATTTCAATCTAGATTTAGGACGAACCACAGTACAGAGACTGCTCTACTGAAAATTGTTAATGATCTTAGGTGCAACTTGGACTTGCACAAGCTTACAGTCCTTGTACTACTGGATCTAAGTGCTGCTTTTGATACGGTAGATCACACGATTCTTTTAAATAGACTAAGACACCTAGTAGGCCTCTCTGGTACTGCTTTTCAATGGTTTAGCTCTTATCTCACAGATAGAAAATTTCTTGTAAGTTTGGACACATGCTCTTCAGGGATCCATGAAATTAAATGTGGTGTTCCCCAAGGCTCAATTTTAGGCCCCGTACTTTTTAACTTATACATGCTCCCACTGGGAGATGTCGTCTCCTGATGACAGGCCGATTGATGCCCTTTTTAATTGTATTTTAGACATTAAATCCTGGATGGCAGAAAACTTCCTACAGCTCAACCAGGACAAGACTGAGGTTTTAATTATCGATCCTAAGGCTCAGGGAGAGAAACTTTTATCAAAACTCCAAACCCTGTCTTTAATTCCATCCAATCAGGTGAAGAATCTGGGCGTTATCTTTGACTCTGACCTCAACTTTATTCCACATATTAAAAATGTAACAAAAACAGGATTTTATCATTTAAAGAACAGAGCCAGAGTCCGCCCCTTTCTCTCCCGGGCTAACACAGAGACACTAATGCATGCTTTTATCTCCAGTCGTATTGACTACTGCAATGCCCTGCTCTCTGGTCTTCCAAAAAGAAACATCTCAAGTTTACAACTGTTGCAAAATTCAGCAGCACGTGTGCTGATGAAGACCAGAAGGCGGGTGCATATTACACCAGTTTTAAATTCACTGCATTGGCTCCCTGTGTGTTTTAGGATTGATTTTAAGGTCCTTTAATGGTTTTTAAATGTCTTAGGGGTCTTGGACCTTCTTATCTTTCAGAATTGCTTTTACCATATGAGCCCTCGCGGACCCTGAGATCCTCTGGCACTGGCCTCTTAATGATTCCCAAAGCTAGAACACGGACCTACGGTGAGGCATCTTTCCAGCACTATGGCCCCCGTCTGTAGAACAGCCTGCCAGAGGACCTGAGGGCCGCAGAGAATGTTCATATTTTTAAAAGTAGGCTCAAGACCCACCTATTTAATTTGGCTTTTAACTAATGTCTTATTTTTATCTACATCTTTATTTTTATTTATTATTTATTTATTTATTTATTTATTTATTATTATTATTATTATTATTATTATTATTATTATTATTATTATTATTCTATTACTTCTTATGACATTTTAGCCATTTATTAGTTTTACGATTCTCAGCCTATGTAGTTTTATGTTTTTATTCCATATCTCCAGTGTTTCCTCAGTGGGGGCTGCCTGCACTGGGGGCTGCAATTGGCTGTGGCTGGGATGTCTCTGTCTTGTGGTGGGCATCGGCTTGGCCGGGTGGGGGGTCTGCATCTGCTTTGCTGCTGTGGGCCCTTCGCTGGCCTTTAGCAGGGCGCACCCGGGTGGAGACGTCCTGGCCCTGGGCCGTGAGCGGCACCCAGTGCAGTCGGCCTCCTGGCGTTTCCTGACCTGGCTCCTCTGTACTCAGCCACACGCTTTAATATCACGTTTTACGATCACACATTTAAGATTGTGTTATCTGTGTGTGTGTGTGTGTGTGTGTGTGTGTGTGTGTGTGTGTATGTGCTGGGGAAGGGTCTGGAGGGGGGGGGACTGTTTTTGTATAGCACTTTGTGCTGCAGTTCTAATGTATGAAAAGTGCTTTATAAATAAAGTTTGATTTGATTTGATTTGATAGGAAAATGTATGAATAGTTTGTGAGAAAAGCCTGACCCCAGCATTGCTGCACAACACATTTGCTACATGGTATGTAAAAGCACTTATGTGCATAAAGGACCTCTACTGCAAAAACTACAGCAAGTTTTCTTCTTTTGGTCAGTTACGCTTAAGGTACAATCTACTGCACCCTAATTTTTTGCTTTATATGCAACTCAGACATTTTGTAAACTCTGAGTTCACCTGTGAGAGACAGGTTTTTTTTGGAATTGCTTTCTCTTTTGCCAGAAGTAAGCAATTTATCACACAATTTGTGGATTACTTCTCCAAGGATTCTCTATCTGTCAACTGTGTTAAAGGGCTTGGGAAAAGAAAATTAATGCATCATTTGTTTGACAAAATATGGAGGATTGTACTTTCCTGTATTCATAGTCTTTCAATAAACAGCACACATTTTATTTCAGTTTAAAGTGGTTTACCATTTTCATAATTCTAAGGTTGCATTACCTTGACCCCTCTCTGTACCTAGTCAGTGATAAATGTAAATAAAATGATGGTACATGGTTGCATTTATTTTGGGGGGTTTATACTTAGAGGACTCTTTAAATCCTCCCTGCTCACATTGAAACAGCTTTTAAAGTGGACATGGTACCAGCAACAAAACGTATTTTCAAATACCTGAAGACTTCAGGCTTTAGAAACTGCTTGCAAGAACTCATGCGTTAATTATGACAAAATTCCACACAAATGTCCAATAGGATAAGATGATGAAGTGATTAAAAACATTATTATAATGTTATGCAGAAATATTTTTCTGGCCATTATTCAATGTTATATCTCAGGAACAGAGGGGGGTGATTTGGTTAGATACTGAATTGGTGACACTAACCTTGGGTGTCCACCTTGAAACTGGGTTGATTGTAAAGATCTTTTGTGCTGCTGGGAGAAGATGTGCGTGAAGCATCGATGTCTAAGAATATGCAGCTTCTTTGCAGCAACATTTAAAGCATTGTCAACAGTCATGGCTACATATGAATCCAGACTGACAGGGATGTAAACTGTAACTTCTTATTCATCTTCCTCCAACTTGACTGATTTGCAGAGGCATACGACAGAAAGACAGTAATTCTAGTTTCTTACTCTTACTCTCTAAAACCAAAAACATAAGTGTAAGGAACAGATTAAGCACTGTTTGTCTGCTCTATGAAAGCTGAACTCCTTAGCATGTCTGAGTAACTGGCGTATAGGAGTAACCACACTGACATCACAGTGACAACATGTAGTTGCTGGTTGGCAAAACATAGGCAGCGCCAACACCAGTACTATTTGAACATGGTCAGTACACAAGAAAATACAAGATTAACATCCTAACCACAGTGCAATCTTGCATGATAATATGGTGTACAAATAGATGGTAGAGGGGTAGCAGAATATTGTTCTGCAGCTTTCCTCCTGATCATTACCAAGGATGTAGACACAGGTGGATGACAGCTGTGAAAAGGATGAACTGGACACTGGGATCCGATGATTGTATTTGAGGTACACAATCACCATTTATGTAATGGCTCGCTTTAGTCTCATTTAACATTAGCATGCGTAACCTAGCCAGCTTTGTAACAAGAGTGTGAAGTCAATTAACACATGGAGTTATATGAGGTACCACACCAGTGAAATGTGATCCCATCAGCTCCCTTGTGTGCTGTAATTAAATCCTTTTGTGTGTCATCTTACATTGTTGGCTGCTGCATCAGAATTGTCTATATTTCAACTGTCCACACATCCCGACCACAACAAGCCACCTCCTCACACTCCCACTGTCACACCAGTCCTTATTCACCATAAAGCACACAGCTTCTTCTCTCTAAGAGTCCTTGGCTCTGTCAGATTGGCATATAGGAAAAGAGTCACTTGTCCAGGATTTAGCCAAGTTTCAGTAAATGAATTTCCTGTCAGAAACTGATGCGGCATGGAGGTTGTCCAGTTTATTTTCAAATGCCTGTACAATGGCTAGCAGGATGCTAGTTCAGCTGGAGCCCAACTCTTTCATCCTCCCCTGATGTTTCCTGATGTTTCCATGTGAAAACCTTGACCTTGTTATCTAGCTTGCTAGAAGTCAGCAGAAGGAGGGTTTACAAACTGATGAGTTGATTTCCTCATCCTGATGATGACCTGCAACCACACGCCACCACTGTCCTCACCAGCCACGAATAGTACCACTAGCACTTCAAAAAAAGACACAAGCCTAAATTTAGCACAAAATTAGCTTAAATTTAGCAGAGCTAACAGAGAGGCAACTGGAAGCATCCGCACTTAACATCATAATTTGTTGTATTCTGCTTATCTGTTGAGTCTAAGGCTTAAATGGCCAGATGACAGGTTTTTGTATTTGTATTCATATGAACTGAGGGCAAAATGAAACACATGTATAGTTGGGTTGCAGTTGCAAAGCCGTTTTCTCATGCATTAGTCCTGTGAACTTTAGGGTATTCTAAGGACCCATTCTTCTTTATTTTTCCTTTTTTTTTCTCCATATTTTTAATAATAAAGACATACACACATACACACACACACACACTCACTCAAGGGAAGGGATACAAGTAACCAAGAGAAGTTCTCAACCACCTGTCAAGGACGCAAAAGTGCCCAACGGTATGTCAGAAATTCTGTATCTAGACAAATGTCTCCCCTTCTGTTCCTGGGAAATGGCCAGAAAAGTGTTCTGGTAGAACATTATCATGCCACAGTAAAGTTGACCTTTGACCTTTTGGACATAAAATGTCATCGCTACATTGTTTTATCCTATTAGACATTTGTGTTAAGTTTTGTCATAATAAGCAAAGTAATTCCTGACTTACTGTACCTTCACACCAAGAGCTGCAAAAGCTGCAAAGCAGCCAAGGTCACCCAAGCAGTGCTACTGTACAAAACATTTTTGGGAGCTCAAGTCGCTCAAGTCGCTCATGACGTCATACATTCAAACGTTCGATTGTACTTATCAATTTAAAGGAGCCGCAAGGCAGGTTACTGGCTGGAGCTGAAGCGATAACTGCCTTGAAGTGACTCGTTTGTTCTAATTTATTTGCATTCTTCATAAGGGAGATTAGCAAGCTAGGCATTACATTAGCATGGATGTATTCGCCCCTAGTTTAATAAAATTATTTATCAATATCAACTCACCAGGCAAACCAACTACTCGGGACATGGCTTCCCACGCCTGCTCCTTTTGATTTCGGTCCCTATATATAAACAGGGTCTATTCATAAAGGACTCAGTGTCCAGCTACAGCAGTGATGAGCTTCACACTCATTTTGCAGTAGGAATGAATGTATGGTAGGAACTTAAGTTTCCGAGGATGTTCTCTGGGTTCCACACAAGCGATGGACATCTACTTTTCAACTGGTGGCTGGTCATTTGCAGCCAAAACGCGTTATGGCTAATTCACATAAAGTTCATGACTCCCCAACTTTCATCTGACGCTCTGGTCGCCAAAACGCGGACAATTTTGTTGGGATTCACTGGACCACAGATGACTTGTCATTTGTTAAAATCCAAACTGGACATGTGAAGGCTTTTCCCCCTGAAATGGAAGACTTCATGTTCTTTGTACTCAAACAAAGAAGTTACCTGACACCCATCTCAGCAGGATGTCCACCTCTCAACTCTTTGAGAGACAAGTCTCAAAAGTGATTGGTCAGTACTGTTACAGTGCTATGTGACTCTGTGATGTCATCAGACACACTGTAGGAGTTGTTTGACATTCACTACAGCTCTCTTAGCTCTTGGGTGGCAAGCCGCCCACACCTCTTCCCTTCTGGGCCCTGGACCAGCCCAGAGGTGCTCTTTGTCCTGAACCATCAAGGGGGGGACAATTGCTCTACAGACTTTTGTTCCCTTTTCTCTTAAGACTCTCATGCCCTCACTCAAGGAAGGTGCATAACTGAAACCACAGAAGTTAGAAGAGCAAACACAAGGCTTGCAACTAACTTCCCAGCAACAAGGAGAATCAAGTTGAGTTAACACCCCAGCGTCTAACTCTGCAAGGACCCCGAGCGACCGGCTTCCTCGGATCTGCACCTTTAGAACAAGGACACAACAAAGACTGCTTCTAGAGCCACAGCTCTTTCCAGCCTTCTTCATTGGCTAACAAGGACAACGCGCATCAAACCAACTCTTCCCTCAATCCATTCAGGATTTGGTAACGTAACAACTGGGCATAGCTCTATCACAGCTGCACATGCTAAGCAAGACTGTTTAACTTGTTGTTTGTGATTTAATGCTGCTAATTGAGTTATTGTTGTGATTGTCTGCAATTAGGTTATTGATTAGTTGGTCTTACCAAGCGAAGTCATGTTTAGTTTGCTAATGCTGTTCACAGACGTCTTGCATGTAACTAAACATCTTCTGCACTAATCCAGACCCCTTGCAACACAAATCACATTCACATAGACTCACTCACAAATAGGCTTTCAACAGAGCTACACCCGAGCAGGCCGCTCAAGTCCCGCTTCTTTTCTTTTGTCTTTGCCCTGACCACACAGTCAGTCAAACACCTCCCCCAATCTGAAGCCAGCTTTGATCTGGCCATCTTGTAGTTTTCTGTTGTCCGCCATTTTGTTTTGTAGGCCAAACGGCCCTTCGATCACCACACCCGCCTTTGTCTTTCTCTCTCTCTCGCACACACGCACAGACACACACCTACACACATGTACACACACACACACGCTTGTATATAGTTAGTTAGGATTTGTGTGTTTTGGTTTGCTTTGCTTTATGAATAAATATATTTTTGGAATCGTACCTGCTGTCTGTTTAATGTTGTACAACAGTGAATGAATAGTCAACCTCTGCTGCGTCAAGAATTCCGAAATCCTTCAGGCTTTATTATTAATTTGGTTATGGTTATTAATTTAATTATTAATCAATTTCCCAAATTAATAGTTTAGTGAACTTTTTGAGACTGATATCATTAACTGGCTATCATTTTCCCTTTCCAGGAATGGTGCCCCACGAGGTGATTTAATGTTAATTAAGTCATACTATTTAACATAATTGACAATTATTACTAATAATTATTAATTATTTCTGATAGCCAATTTGAGCCTATTAATGTAGATTCCCTACATTAAAGGTGCCGCCGTACAAAGCCTATAAGTGTGGATTCCCCCTTGATGAGGCCTAGTACTATAATTTACAACACTTTGCAGCTTTGCAGCTTTGCAGTTTTTGCAGCTCTTGGTGTGCACGTACAGTTATGGCCAAAAACGTGTTTTTTGAAGTCAGTCCAGGTGGAAATTTGTGCTAAATTCAAAGACAATCCCTCAAGGTCTTCTTGAGATATCGCATACACGAGAATGAGATGGATGCAAACATGAATCACTGCAGTCCACTGAGAAATATAAATGTTATAGTGCTTTTTATACAGAAAAACCGCAGCTCCCCTGCTTACTTAAATTTGTTTACAGGCAAGTCTTGCACTCTCCAATATTTTGGCAATTCTGACGTCTGATCCAGCAGGCAATAAGGCATCAATGTTTCTATATCTATGCCTGACATTCTTACCCCATAAAACCACCCATCATTCCACTAGAGTCATGAAGTGTGAGATGAATATACTGTTAACATACAGTATAAGTGACAGAGGGGAAACAAGTGTTGGGTGCAGGTGGTGGCCTGTTTTCTCTCCATGGGCCTGCTGCTCTCCGTCTGTAAGCACAGAGATGTCCAGACACACACACATTTACAGTGCTAAGAATGATTGTGTAAGCAAAAAAACAGATGATTCACACACTAACTGGAGTCAAAGATGGTATATAACAATGCAATGTAAAGATCACATGCCAATAAACATTTATGTCAATCATATTTGTCATATTGTCATATCAAGAACATACCCACGAACATGTCCAGAAGAAGCTAAAATACTTGTGGCTTTCTGGAGGATTTGTTAATGCAAAAACTGGTCAAGTCCCTTTTCGGCACTTGTGTGAACTTGCATAAAACGGGACTTTGTGGGTGGCATTGCCCTGCAGTTGTAGGGCATGTTAATGGAAACTTTTTTTTTTGGCACGACACGACACCAGCTTCAGTCAGAATGTGCTACATCATCAAATCCCGTCGAAGGATCTTGAAATTCTACTGAGGGCTGAGCCCTATTTTTTTATTTTTTAAATAAACTTTTTAAATAAACTATTTAACAATAAGGCAGATCCATCATATTATCAAAGTAAATGGAACTGAGTCATAGAACTGAGTAGAAAAAACAAGAGAAAAACAAAGGATGTCAACCAACAATAAAGACAAAAATAAAATAAAAAATCTCATCAAAAATCTCATTGAATCTCATTCTAAGGAGTTCACTGAAAGGATATATATATTATTAATTAATCTGAAATGCCTTTCTTTGGCTTTAGTGATATTGGATAATTTAAGATTTTTTCAGGATGCATGTCAGGAAAATCCATTATACTATTCAACTGGCATAGATATAGATCATCAATTAATATTTTTCTCATCTGACTATTATACATTTTTTATTGAGAAATTGAAGTTCTCATATAGAAATTTGGCAGTGTTGACACTGAATTAATATGTTTTATCACTTCTCTTGCTAGAAGTAAAAATGGTTTAGGGATGGCATTAGATAGGTTGAAAAAATGTTTGGGGTAACAGAAAAAAAAAACAAATTTAGTGCAGAAATCATCATATGTTAACAACATCCCATTTTTATCCATTAGATCTGAGACACACAATATATTCTTACCTGTCCATTCTTTATAAACCATGATTTATTTTTGTGTCGTTCCACAGCAGTGTAGAGTGAGGAGTAAAATTGTGATTGTAGAGTATTCGCCAATATCACAGGACCTGTTGGTAATAATTGGATAGTTTAATTGGTAACTTTTTATGTCATATTCATATTTCAAAAGGAAATTTAAGCTACCAATAGTTTTGAGTATATCTCTATAGACTTTTACGTGCACTTTCACGGGCACTGGTCGTGAATGGTCTGACTGGGCAGAAGAGTACAAGCTTGCTGCAGATGTACCTGTGTTTAGTACTGGTGATACAGATTTGGACAGGACCAAAGGTGCACATCTGAGGAAGATGGTTGCTTGGGGTCCTTGCAGAGTTAGGCGTTGGGGTGCTAACTCAACTTGGTTCTCGTTGTTGCTGGAAAGTTCGTTGCAAACCTTGTGTTTGGCACACTAACTTCTCTGGCTCCCAGGTTGTGCTGCAGGTCAAAGTCCGGGAGAAAGAGAGCAAGAGAGTCTTAAGAGCAGGAGCTGGGATCTGAACCAGGCGGCGGCCCAGGAGGAAGAGGAAGAAAGTGTGAGAGGGCAGAACTTCTTTTACACTTTTCCCTGGGACATCATATGTCACTGTGAAAGTACTGTCCAATCAGGTTTGACAACTGGTCTCTCAGTTGGGTGACAGAATGGGGCATCCTGTGGAGATAAGGGCCAAATGGCTGTCTTTGTTTGAAGAACAAAGAACATGAGGTCTCTCAGGGCCCATCCACGTGAAGCCGTGTCAGGTTGAGTTCACCAAAGTTTCTAACCGGTTCGGCCTTTCATCCACATGAAACCGGCGTTTTCGGAGGTCGAAACCACATCTTTTTGAAGTCGGGCTCTGGAATGCACAAATCTGAAGACACCCCCTTTGCATCTTCGTGTGTACAGCCAATACGCAACTTTTGGCCGGCAATGATGTCATAGCCCCACCTCTCTAACCTCTGCTTTTATCCCAGCAAGAAGCCATCCCATCACAACAACAATAACAACAATGGTGGATTACAGACAGCAATCAACAACTATTTACGCTACAGTTTGTAGAGAGCTACTGGGAAATAAAAGGTGGAACACACCAGCTCACACCAGCTCAAATGGGATTATGTGGTCATACCTCTGCCATCTCTGACAGCCATCTCAAAGTAACCGAGCACGCTAGCATTTAGTTTATCTTGCTCCATTAAAATATAGTTAACTTTAACATATCCTGAGCTAGCTTAAGGTAAACATCTGCTCCTTCTAAAGATGATTTCTGATTTCTGATGACTTATTAAGAGATTCTAACACATAATCCTGTATTAACTGTAGCTCTATGTAAAGTGAATAAATGTGATGTTTCCCAGCTAATCCTTCACTCGTCTGCATTGACCACGCAGTTTACATGTTTTCATAACTTGTGATGTATTAAAAACTGTTCTGAGTGAAACATGAAGCTGAATTTAGCAGCAGACTTCAGTAATAGTAATATAAAGTAGGAGGAAAAGAAATAACTTTTGGCATTCATTTTTTATATGATATAAAGGAAGTATGGTAAATCAGTAACACATTCTCAGCCCTAATGACTAAATACATATTTCACAATGTGTTGCTGAGTTTATTTTCTAATTTAGCGAGTGAGGAGAGTGCTTACATAGTATCTTGACCCTTAACTAAAGACTGGCCAACATGGCTGACCAAAACACCAGCTGGTCTTAAAAGCTTTGTCCATTCTCCAAATGTGACCTGTACAATATACTGCTATTTTGAAAGTGTGTGAATTGTGCGTCTAGTAAAAAATAAACATGACAACGACAACAACTTCTCAAACAGTATTTTTTTTTTGTTATATTTACTGGAAATGTGCAAACAAATCACAATGACTATGTGTAGGACAGATAAGTGACCACTTGTCCCTAGCCACTCCGACGCCCGGTGTCCACTGCTCGTCTGTACTTCATGCAGATATGTTTCAATTTGGCGGTGATCTAGATTTTGATATGCTGATAATGTCATGCGGGAAATCTTTCTCTGTCGGTTATTTTGGATACTGTGCCTGAAACAAGTCCATTATATCAGAGTACTTCAACTAACACAATTCCCAATCAACGTTTTGTTAAAGTTTACTGGCTTTGTAATCCAGCGTGACTCAAAGCAGCAGCTCGACTTTGCCGTCAGTCCAAACCAAAGTCTCAGTTTTCCCTCTTGTGTTGAGTTTGTTTTTGCCAACCTCTGTTGTGCTTGTTCTGGATCTTCTTCGTCTTCTTCTCCAGTACAAAGCTGTATGCTCCGGTTTTTAATGGCGCGCCATCTCCTGGCTGACATATATACTGCAGCCTTTTTATGCGGTTTCAGTGGCTTGAACCGACTTCATTTTGACGCCTGCAATTTTGAAGTCGGCTCCGTATTTACAGAACACTATTGCAATCCGATCATTTTAATTAGCAGTTTCAAAAAGACACGTCTTCGTGTGGATATAGCCCTACTATTTCAGATAGCAAGGGAAGAAGCCTTCACATGTCCAGTTTAGATTTTAACAAATGACAAATCATCTGTGGTGCAGTGAATCTCAACACCCACAAGCCCTTCATTTTGGACACAGATGCTAGTGACGTAGGGATTGGGGCAGTGTTGTCACAAGAAGAAAATGGGTCTGAGCGCATTATAGCATATGCCAGCCCAGCTCTGACCAAACAGGAAAGGAAGTATGCCACTACTCAAAAGGAGCTGCTGAGCATGGTCACATTCACAAAATATTTTAAGCATTATCTGCTTAGGAGGGAGTTTGTTTTGCAGACAGACCATAACTCCTTGCACTGGCTTCATAATTCTCAGGGTCTTCAGGGGCAGCTGGCTCTTTTGGGTGGAGCAATTGGCTACTTTCTGATACAATATCATACACTACCCCGGTAAAATGCATGCTAATACAAATGCAGACTTCCAGTAACTGAGCCTTCTGCAGGTACACCCTTTCCTGAAAACTATGGCCAGGAGTTGGGCTCAGGCCCACACATACAGTCATGTGAAAAAATTAGGACACCCCATTAAATACTCAGTTTTTTATTTTGAAATGTTCACATATCGATGTCTAATCATATTTTTATTTATCTCTGGAAAATAAAGTGATTTAATTGCAGGTAAACAAGAAAAATTAACCTTGTTTTACTCATTAAACAAAAGATATCAACAAAAATGCATATTCTAACTGAGGAAAAAGTTAGGACACCCTACCGCCTAATAGCTAGTGTTACCCCCTTTGGCTGAAATAACTTCAGTGAGATGCTTCTTGTAGCCATCTACCAGTCTCTGACATTGGTTTGAGGACAGTTTGCCCCACTCCTCAACGCAGAATTCTTTCAGCTGTGAGATGTTTGAGGAGTATCTTGCATGTACAGCCCGTTTCAAGTCATCCCACAGCATCTCAATGGGATTAAGATCTGGGCTTTGACTCTGCCATTCCAGGACTCTCCATTTCTTAGTTTTCAGCCAGTCCTTGGTGGATTTACTGGTATGTTTTGGGTCATTGTCATGTTGCAGGGTCCAGCTCCGCTTCAGCTTTAATTTTTTTTTTTACAGATGGTCTTGTTCCTCAAGCACCCTCTGATACATGGTAGAATTCATGGTGGATTCTATGAGTGTCAGCTGGCCAGGTCTTGCTGCAGCAAAGCATCCCCAACCCATGACACTTCCACCTCCATGTTTCCAGTGTTGGGACTAATGCGTTACAAAGTAACGCGTTACTGTAACAGCGTTATTTTTGGCAGTAACGAGTACTCTAACGCATTTTTTTTTAAATTCAGTAACTCCGTTACCGTTACTACATGATGCGTTACTGCGTTATTTTACGTTATTTTACAGTCTCGGCTAGAGACTGAGAGACCTGCAGTGCAGTGTTGTGTAGTCCTGAATCTTCCTGTGTCAGAGCGGGGGAGAGAGGAAACGCGCTGTGGGGGCGTGTTTGTGTTTACCCACAAGACTAGTAGCTACTAGTATCATCATGGCGGCAGCGGAGGTTAAGTTGAGTTTCTTCACTTGGAGATATTCTCACTACTTCACTTTTGTCGAGCAAAAAGAAAAGAACATTTTAGTTAAATGTAACTTGTGTCTTGGATCAAAAATCCTATCTACGCCCAAAACAGCAATTCTAATCTGTTGAAACACCTACAGAAGCAACATGCTGCGACGAGGCTAGTAGCTAAAAGTACCGGCACAGAAACAGACTCATCATCCGATGCCACTTCACCTCCTCCACCATCTAAGCAGCAGCGGCTGGATTTTAACCGTGGGACTGCTAGCCAGGACAAAGTTGATAAAGCCATTGCAGGGTATGTTGTAGAAGATATGCAGGCTATTTGTACAGTGGAGTCACCCGCTTTCAGGCAGCTAGTTAGCATGATACTGGGTGCGACACGGCAAATGGGACGGAAAACCTTTTCGAAGTACCTGGAGAGAGAATATGCAAAAATGGAAAGCGAGCTAAAGAAAACTTTTGAGGGGCTGAACTACATCTCGACCACCGAGAAGCCATAGTTCAGGTAAGAAACATTCATCAACACTGGTCTGCCCACAACAGAAGCTTCATGGGGATAACATCTCACTGGATAAACCCCACCACTTTACAACGCCAGAAAGCTGCGTTAGCCTGTAAAAGGGTGAAGGGTAGGCACACCTACGATGTTGTTGCTAGTGAGATTGACCACATTCACTCTTTGTATGGAGTGTCAACAAAAGTTACCTCCACAGTTACAGATAACGGCTCCAACTTTGTGAAAGCCTTTGCCATGTATCAACCAGAATCGTTCTCTGACGACGACGATGATGATCATGATGATGATGAAGAGGTTACCTTTACTGATGTTGCAGACGTTCTCAACACCGCTGCAGAGGAAGGGATTGTTTTACCTCCGCACCAGCGATGTGCATCTCACACACTAAACATAATTTCATGCAATGACGTAGACAAGTGGCTCCTTTCAAATCCTGGGACTAAGGCATTGTACAGAAGCTCTACCGCTAAATGCACAGCACTGTGGAATAAGACAAACAGGTCCACATTGGCTGCAGAGGTAGTGAGCGACGTGGTCACCAAAAAGCTGCTTGTGCCATGCACTACAAGATGGAATTCATTTTATGATGCTGTGGCCAGAATTGTTGAAATACCTATGACTGACTTGAGTGCCATCTCTGATCGTTTACAGTTAAAATGTATTAGCGACAGGGAACTTCATTTTCTGAAGGAATATTGTGCCACAATGAAGCCACTCACAGTTGCTCTGGACATCCTGCAAGGAGAGGAGAACTGCTACTTTGGCACCCTCCTGCCCACTCTAGAAACATTAATGTCGAAGACCCTGGAGGTGAAAGACAGTCTGACTGTGGTAATGGGCCTACCTGAAGCCATAGTTCAGGTAAGAAACATTCACCAACACTTTTGTAATTAACTGGTTTTCCCTCTTGATTGTACAGAAAGACTGCATTTTATCAGTGGACACACACCACTCATTGTTTTAACTATAGAGTAGATGTAATTAATATTGTTAGTTGAGAGAGCACTAATATAGCCAAAGAAATTGGTTGAAATGTGCAAAAAGTTATTTTCAATGTTTTCTATTTAAGGGAATAATAAGTCTCGAACATATTGATAAACTTAATGATATTTATAAATTTTACTGCAGGGTGCAACAGAAATAAATAGCAATACTTTTTTTGCTAAATAAAGTTTTAGTTTTAGTTTAAATGATTCATAATAACTATAGTTCAATATCACCTGGTGGTGTGCTGCTTTCATGGAAATGTACACAAAATAAATAAATAAAAGGGAATCTCACTTATTCTAATGTCTGTGTCACTGTGTGTGTGTTTTACAGGCAATCAAAAGACGATTTGCATCCGTCTTGGAAAGCAATGATGCAATGCTGGCAGCCGTCACTCTTCCCAAGTTCAAGTTGCGGTGGGTGAGAGACCAGAGGAAGAAAGAGATGATCAAGGGAATCCTGGTAGCAGACTGTCACAAGTTTGTCCCTGGCCCTGAGCAGCAACCAGCCAGGAATCCTGTGTCTTCGACAACTCCACCAGACTCAGGCTCCTCCAAAGACAAAGAGCAGGACTTCTTTGCCACTGTGGAGACTGAAGTAATGTCCTACTTGAAAACCGCCGAAACAGGCATGGAGATCGTCAAACAATTTCCCACAATAAAGGAAATTTGTCTGAAGCAAAATGCAGCTACCCCATCCAGTGCACCTGTTGAGAGACTCCTCAGTCTGGGAAGCCTGGTACTGTCTCCAAAGAGGAACAGGCTTTCTGACCAAAGGTTTGAGAAGCTGCTTCTCATGAGGTACAACCACTGGTTCGAAGGCTAAATCTCCACTCAAATATTAAACAGGTCTTTGCCAATAAGCACCTTTTTTGTTTTACATTCTGTTAAATTTCACAACACTTAGGCCATGTCCACACGGAGACGCGTCTTTTTGAAACCGCCAAAGAAAATGATTGGATTGCAATAGTGTTCCGTAAACACGGAGCCGGCTTCGAAAATGCAGGCGTAAAGACGAAGCCGGTTCAAGCCACTGAAACCGCATAAAAAGGCTGCAGTATATCTGCCATCCAGGAGATGGCGCGCCATTAAAAACCGGAGCATACATCTCTGAACCAGAGAAGAAGACGCGGAGCATGCAAAGAAGCCTGCGCGGTGTATACAAACAGAAGAAGAAGAAGAAGAAGCACAAGCACAACAAGAAGATGGCCAAAACAAATTCCAACACACGAGAGAAAACGGAGACTTTGTTTTGGACTGAAAACGAAGTCGAGCTGCTGCTTCGAGTCACGCTGGATTACAGAGCCAGTAAACTTCAACAACACGTTGATTGGGAGCCGTGTCAGTCGAAGTAGGCCGATATAATGGACTCGTTTCAGGCACAGTATGCAAAACCGACAGAGAAAGATTTCCCGCATGACGTTACCGGCATATCAAAATCTCAGATCACCGCCAAATTTAAAAATATTCACACGAAGTACAGACAAGCAGTGGACACAGGGCGCCGGAGTGGCCAGGGACGAGTGGTCACTTATCTGTCCTAACGACAGTCATTGTGATTAGTTTGCACATTTCCAGTAATTATAATAATAATAATAAAATACTGTTTGAGAAGTCGTTGTCGTTGTCATGTTTATTTTCACTAGACACACCATTCACACACTTTCAAACCAGCAGTATACTGTACAGGTCACATCTGGAGAATGCACAAAGCTTTAAGACCAGCTGGTGTTTTGGTCAGTCATGTTGGCCAGTCTTTAGTTAAGGGTCAACATACTCTGTAAGCACTCTCCTCACTCGCTACATTAGAAAATAAACTCAGCAACACACTGTGAAGTATGTATTAAGTCATTAGGGCTGAGAATGTGTTACTGATTTACCCTACTTCCTTTATATCATATGAACACATGAATGTCTTTTCCTCCTACTTTATATTACTATAACTGAAGTCTGCTGCTAAATTCAGCTTCATGTTTCACTCACAACAGTCTTTAATAAATCACAAGTTATAAAAACGTGTAAACTGCGTGGTTAACGCAGACGAGCGGAGGATTAGCTGGGAAACATCCCATTTATTCACTTTACATGGAGCTACAGTTAATACTGAATTATGTGTTAGTATCTCTTAATAAGTCATCAGAGATCATAACTCATCTTTAGAAGGAGCAGATGTTTACCTTAAGCTAGCTCGGGACATGTTCATATTAACTATATTTTAACAGAGCAAGGCGAGCTAACAGTTAGCACGCTAGCGTGCTGGGTTGCTTTGAGACAGCTGTCAGAGATGGCAGAGGTATGATCACATGATCCTGTTTGAGCTATAACAGGTGGTGTGTTCCACCTTTTATTTCCCAGTTGAAGAATAGAGAACTGTAAACAAACTGTAACGTAAATAGTTGTCTATTGCTGTCTGTAATCTGCCACTGTTGTTGTTGTGATGGCACGGCTTCCTGCCGGGGTAAAGTCAGAGGTTAGAGAGGTGGGGCTATGACATCATCGCCGGCCAAAAGTTGCGTATTGGCCGTACACACGGAGACGCTGAGGCGGCGTCTTCAGATTTATCCACTCTGGAACCCGGTTTCAAAAAGATGCGGTTTCGCCCCCCTAAAACGCCGGCTTCGTGTGGACGAAAGGCTGAACCGCATAAATACTTTGGCGTATTCACCCTGACACGGCTTCGTGTGGACGGGCCCTTATTTTATGGTTGCTGCCTGGACTTCATAGTTGGAATTAAGGAAAAACGTGACTTTATTTTTATTTTTATATATATACTTATTTTGATGGACTATATCAATCAATCAATCAATTTTATTTATAAAGCCCAATATCACAAATCACAATTTGCCTCAGAGGGCTTTACAGCATACAACATCCCTCTGTCCTTTGGACCCTCACAGCGGCTAAGGAAAAACTCCCCAAAAAAACCCCTTTAACGGGGAGAAAAAAATGGTAGAAACCTCAGGAAGAGCGACTGAAGGAGGGATCCCTCTTCCAGGACGGACAGACGAGCAATAGATGTTGTACAGAACAGATCAATATAATGAATTAACAGTAATCCATATGACACAATGAGACATAAGGAGAAACAGATATTATATTAATAATATGATTATATATGTATGTGACGATAATGTTATGTGTATAATAGTCCAGGTATGACTAATAGTAACAGCAGCAGTGGGAGGCATCAGGCAGGACCACGGCAGCAGCACAACCACGACACATCATCCAGGCACAGCTGCGACACAAGTTAACCTGAGAGACAGTGGAGCACAAAGGCTCCGGAGAACAAGCCGAGTTAGTGACATGCAGTAGGCCCGGGTTAGAGAGATGCATTAACAGGACATGAATACTAGCAAGGGAGAGAGAGAGAGAGAAAGGAGAGAAGGGGCTCGGTGTATTATAGAAGGTCCCCCGGCAGACTAGGCCTATGTCAGCCTAACTAGGGGCTGGTCCAAGACAGGCCTGAGCCAGCCCTAACTATAAGCTATATCAAAAAGGAAAGTCTTAAGTCTAGTCTTAAAAGTGGAGACGGTGTCTGCCTCCCGGACCGAAACAGGAAGCTGATTCCACAAAAGAGGAGCCTGATAGCTGAAGGCTCTGGCTCCTGTTCTACTTTTGGAGACTTTAGGGACCACGAGTAACCCTGCATTCTCAGAGCGCAGTGTTCTGGTGGGATAATAGGGCACTATGAGCTCTCTAAGATATGATGGAGCCTGATCATTTAGAGCTTTGTAAGTTAAGAGAAGGATTTTAAATTCAATTCTGGATTTTATAGGGAGCCAGTGCAGAGAAACTAAAACAGGAGAAATATGATCTCGTTTCTTAGTTCCTGTCAGTACACGTGCCGCCGCGTTCTGGATTAGCTGGAGAGTTTTCAGGCACTTATTAGAGCTACCTGATAATAGGGAATTACAGTAATCCAGCCTCGAGGTAACAAACGCATGGACCAATTTTTCAGCATCTTTTAGTGACAGGATAGGCCTAATTTTCGCAATATTACGCAGATGAAAAAATGCAGTCCGAGACGTTTGTTTTAAATGGGAGTTAAAAGTCAAATCTTGATCAAATATTACGCCGAGGTTTCTTACAGTGATGCTAGAGGCCAGAGCAATGCCATCCAGAGAAACTATATCATCAGATAAAGAGTTTCTGAGCTGTTTGGGGCCTAGAACAATAACACAACAGCAGCTGCCTACCTCATACATATTTCGTGCTGAAAGCACTTTAATTTTTGCACTTTGACTCTGAATAATATATTCAGCTTGCATTTATGGTTGTCTATACCAGCAGTTACTTGGTGCTGAGTGAATATTAATTTTTCCAACTTGATTCTAAATAATATATTCCAATTGTATGCAGTTTTTTGTTTCAGAATGCCTTGAGGAAAATAAGATCATTTATTTTGTGTTTATGTTGTTTGCTAGATCAGAGATATGAAGGAACAATAGTTATGGTGCTGCTGATCTGATGAAGCCATCATTTTATTTCATAATTAAGAAGAAAAAAGGCTTTTTGGTTAGGCTATGTTGTGTGCCTTCCTTGAGTGAAGCCAGGTTTACAGCTATGTTGTGATATGTTGTTATAATTAATGTTGTTTGTTACTTGTTACAGCTATTTTCTGTATTAATTATGGCAGACTAGACCCAACTCTGACTTCTAAAGGGCAATTCTAACCTGTAAAGGGCAGCAAGTTTGCAGGCAACTACCTAAGTAATATTGTCAGTTTGTCAGTTTATTCTGGCCTGAAATAAATTGGCACTTTGAAACATATCTTTGTTGTTTGTGTTTGTATATAGACCACATTGCTTAGCAGAGTTCAGTGATGCAAATGCATGTCAAGTTCATCAACAGATTGTATTATTCCCCAATGCAATAACATTTCTGAAATGAAGGCTATAAGGGCATTAATGGGAGCCTTTTTTTAAAGTAACTAAATAGTTACTTTTCACAGTAACGCATTACTTTTTGGTGTAAGTAACTGAGTTAGTAACTGAGTTACTTTTGAAATGAAGTAACTAGTAATGGTAACTAGTTACTGGTTTTCAGTAACTAGCACAACACTGCACGTTTCACAGTTGGTATGAGGTTCTTTTCCTGGAATGCTGTACTGGGTTTACGCCAAACATGCGCTGTTATGGTGTCAAAACAATTCAATTTTAGACTCATCTGTCCCTCCTCCGAGAATCGCCACCTTAACGTGGTGGAGGAGTTTGCGTGTCCCCGTGAACCTGGGAGCTGTGTTGTCCGGGGCTAAAAGCCCCTGGTAGGGTCTCCCAAGGCAAAGTGGTCCCGGGGGAGGGACCAGACTAAGAGCAATTCAAAGACCCTGATGATGCGGCCTCTTTGGAATAAGAGCACCTCGCCCGGTATGGGGACACCGGGGCCCCCTCCTGGAGCCAGACCTGGGGGGGAGCTCGCCAGCGAGCGTCTGGTGGCCGGGCCTTAGGCCATGGGGCCCGGTCGGGCTCAGCCCGAAGAGGATACATGGAGCCGTTGCCCTGTGGGCTCACCACTCGCAGGGACAGACATCAGGGTCGGGTGCTTTGTGTGCCGGGCGGCAGGCAGGGGCGGGTCCCCGGGCATGCTGATCTCTGGCGACGCGGACTGGCTTTAGGGACGTGGAATGTCACCTCTCTGGTGGGAAAGGAGCTGGAGCTGGTGCAAGAGGTGGAGTGGTACCGACTAGATATAGTTGGGCTCACCTCCACGCACAGCACTGGTTCTGGAACCAAACCCCTGGAGAGGGGCTGGACTCTCGCTTTTTCCGGAGTTGCCCAGGGTGAGAGGCGCCGGGCGGTTGTGGGGATACTCACAAGCCCCCGGCTGAGTACCACCGTGTTGGAGTTCTCCCCGGAGAACGAAAGGGTCGCCTCTGTGCGACTGCGGGTTGCAGGGAGTAGGTCTCTGACTGTTGTTTGTGCTTACGCACCGAACAGCAGTACGGAGTACCCGGCCTTTTTGGAGTCTCTTGGCGGTGTCCTGAAAGGGGTGCCGGCTGGGGACTCCTTGGTTCTCCTGGGGGACTTCAACGCTCACGTGGGCAATGACGGAGAAACCTGGAGGGGAGTGATTGGGTGGTGTTTTGTTATTGGACTTCTGTGCTAGTCATGGACTGGCCATAACAAACACCATGTTTGAGCACAGGGAGGTACATAAGTGTACCTGGTACCAGAACACCTTAGGCCAAAGATCGATGATCGACTTTGTGGTTGTATCATCAGATCTGTGGCCGTGTGTCTTGGACACTCGGGTGAAGAGAGGAGCAGAGCTGTCAACTGATCACCACCTGGTGGCGAGTTGGATCAGATGGCGGGGGAGGCTGCCGGACAGACCTGGGAAACCCAAACGTGTAGTGAGGGTGAACTGGGAACGTCTGGCTGAGGCCCCTGTCCGTAGGGTCTTCAACTTGCACCTCCGGAAGAATTTCTCGCGCATCCCGGGGGAGGCTGGGGACATGGAGTCGGAGTGGGCCATGTTCAAAGCTTCCATTGTGGAGGCAGCTGCTAGGAGCTGTGGTCAGAAGGTCATCGGTGCTTGTTGTGGCGGCAACCTGAGAACCCGCTGGTGGACACCAGCGGTGAAGGAGGCTGTCAGGCTGAAGAAGGAGGCCTTTCGGGTCTGGCTGGCCCGAGGGTCTCCTGAAGCAGCAGACAGGTACCGGTTGGCCAGAAGGGCTGCAGCTGTGGCGGTCGCTGAGGCAAAAACCCGGGTGTGGGAGGAGTTCGGGGAGGCTATGGAGAAGGACTTTCGGTTGGCCTCAAGGAAGTTCTGGCAGACCGTTAGATGTATCAGGAAAGGAGAGCAGGGCTTGTCTCAGGCTGTGCTCAGCAGAGACGGAGAACTGCTGACCCGAACTGGGAACATCGTTGAGCGGTGGAAGGAGCACTTTGAGGACCTCCTGAACCCGGCCATCACGTCCACTGTGAACGAGGCAGAGCCTGAAGACTCTGGGGAATTCTCGCCCATTTCCCTGGCAGAGGTTGCTGAGGTAGTTAAAAAGCTCCCCAGCGGCAAGGTGCCGGGTGTGGATGAGATTCGCCCAGAGATGCTGAAGGCTCTGGACATTGTTGGGCTGTCTTGGTTGACACGCCTTTTCAGTGTCGTGTGGAGGTCGGGTACGGTGCCTGTAGAGTGGCAGACCGGGGTGGTGGTCCCCATCTTCAAAAAAGGGGACCGGAGGGTGTGCTCCAATTATCGGGGTATCACACTGCTCAGCCTCCCGGGTAAAGTTTACTCAAGGGTGCTGGAAAGGAGGCTCCGACCGATTGTCGAACCTTTGATTCAGGAGGAGCAATGCGGATTCCGTCCTGGCCGTGGAACAGTGGACCAGCTCTTTACCCTTGCGAGGCTGCTGAAGGGGTCATGGGAGTTTGCCCATCCAGTCTACATGTGCTTTGTGGACTTGGAGAAGGCTTACGACCGCGTTCCTCGGGGGGTCTTGTGGGGGGTACTACGGGAGTATGGGGTACCGGGCTCGCTGCTACGAGCCATCCGGTCCCTGTATGACCAAAGTGAGAGCTGTGTCCGCATACTTGGTGTAAAATCCAACACGTTCTCGGTGGGTGTGGGCCTCCGCCAAGGCTGTCCCTTGTCACCGATCCTGTTTGTGACTTTCATGGACAGGATCTCGAGGCGCAGTCGGGAGGGGGGGGGGGGGGGGGGGTCCGGTTTGGTGACCTCAGAATTGCATCTCTGCTTTTCGCAGATGATGTGGTTCTGTTGGCTTCATCACACTGTGACCTCCGGCACGCACTGGAGCGCTTTGCAGCCGAGTGTGAAGCGGTCGGGATGAGAGTCAGCACCTCCAAATCTGAGGCCATGGTTCTCTGTCGGAAGCAGGTGGATTGTCCCCTCCGGGTTGGGGGAGAGTTACTGCCCCAAGCGAGGGAGTTCAAGTATCTCGGGGTCTTGTTCACGAGTGAGGGTAGAATGGAGCGTGAGATGGATCGGCGGTTTGGGGCGGCTTCTGCAGTGATGCGGGCGCTGCGCCGGGCTGTTGTGGTGAAGAAGGAGCTGAGCCGGAAGGTGAAGCTCTCAATTTACTGGTCCATCTACGTCCCAACCCTCACCTATGGCCACGAGCTCTGGGTTGTGACCGAAAGAATGAGATCGCGGATACAAGCGGCCGAAATGAGTTTTCTCCGTGGGGTGGCTGGGCTCAGCCTTAGAGATAGGGTAAGGAGCTCGGACATCCGGAGGGAGCTCGGAGTAGAGCCGCTGCTCCTTCGCATCGAAAGGGGTCAGTTGAGGTGGTTCGGGCATCTGATCAGGATGCCTCCTGGGCGCCTCCCGCGGGAGGTGTTCCAGGCACGTCCCACTGGTAGGAGGCCCCGGGGCAGACCCAGAACACGCTGGAGGGATTACATATCTCATCTGGCCTGGGAATGCCTTGGGGTCCCCCAGGAGGAGCTGGAAAGCGTTGCCGGGGAGAGGGATGTCTGGGGTGCTTTGCTCGGCCTGCTGCCCCCGCGACCCGGCCCCGGATAAGCGGATGAAAATGGATGGATGGACTCATCTGTCCAAAGAACATTATTCCAGAAGTCCTGGTCTTTGTCTACATTCTCTCTGGCAAACTTCAGTTTGGCCTTCATGTTTCTTTTAGAGAGCAAAGGTTTCCTCCTTGCACACCTCCCATGAAAGTTAAACTTGTGCAGTCTCTTTCTGATTGTAGAGGCATGCACTTTCACATCAACAGTAGCAAGAGCCTGCTGTAGGTCCCATGATGACATTTTGGGATTTTTGGAGACTTCTTTTAGCATCTTGCAGTCTGCTCTCAGGGTAAACTTGCTTGGATGGCCAGACCTGGGCATATTGGCGTATGTTTTGAATGTCCTTCACTTGTAGACTATTTTCCGGACAGTGGAATGGCTGATTTCAAATTCTTTTGAGATCTTTTTAAATCCCTTACCAGTCTCATAAGCCGCTGCAATCTTCTTTCTGATGGCTTCAGACAGCTTTTTCTATCTCACCATAGTGTTCACTCTCACTTCAAAAGTCAGGAGCGCACCAAACTAAATGTCTGAGGTTTAAATAGGGCAAGCCTCCTTCAAAATGCTGAGTAACAGTGTTCTAATTATGTGCACCTGATGTGACACAACTGTGTGTGATTTTAGCCATTTTAAGGGGGATTAAATGTTGGGGTGTCCTACTTTATTCCTCACCAGAAATTGCATTTTTTAAAAGTACATTTTACAGAAAGTTTTTAAGTCTTTTCTTCAGTTTTAATTGTTTAGTTATATTACTTGAATCTCTCAGTATTGTTAAAATTGATATTAAAAATCCGTATGTCCAAATATGTTAAAAAAAACAAAACACAAAGGCTTTCATAGGGTGTCCTAATTTTTTCACATGACTGTAGGTGCTGTGCAGAAAACTGCTCCCCAGCCCATGCCTGATCCAGAGGATGAAATTGACATTTGGCCCAAGCCCAAAAGGATGACAAGGAAGTAGGGCAGCTCATTCCCGCTACTGGCGGGGTAGGTTTGGGGATGTTAAACAGTGGTGTAGGGACTGTGTAGACTGTGCTTCCCGCAAGACGTCAGGGCAAGCCCCATGCATACCTCTTCAGCCTTTAGTCACCTCAAGGCCTCATGAACATGTGGCTTTAGATATTATAGGTCCATTATCAAAAAGTGATGACAAGAGCAGGTACACCTTTGTGGTGGGGGATTCTTTTTCAAAGTGGAAGGAGGCCTTTCCCCTTCCTAGCCAGGAGGCACATACCATAGCCCAGGTGTTGGTTGAGGAGTGGGTTTGTTGGTATGGCGCCTCACGTAGTATCCATACTGACCAGGGGTGCAATCTTGACTCAGACCTGTTCAGGGAGATGTGTGGGTCGTTGAACATCAGTAAAACACGAACCTCCCCATATAATCCACAATCTAATGGGCTCATTGGGAGGTTCATCTGCACCTTGCTCTCTATGCTAACTCTGTTTGTAAAAGATAAACAGACAAACTGGGATGTTCTGTTGCCATACGTCATGTTAGCCTACTGTAGCAGTGTGCAGGCCATGACAGGATTCAGTCCCTACAAAGTGCTGTTTGGTCAGGAGATGGTCCTGCCTATTGACGTCATGCTCAATTTAGAGGTTAGCAAGAGGTTCTCCTCAGCCAGCGAGTATGTGACAAGGTTGGCAGAGACGGCAGTAGTAGTACTACAGTAGTAAGGGCAGTAAAATGGCATCAAGCAAGTGCCTCGAGGCAGCAGTAGAGGGCTTTTGATTTTTGTGCCAATTTCCAGTATTATTCAGAGAAGTTGGTGCGAAATAAAGCCAGGAAGTGTGCGGTGTGCCCTAAGCTATGGAGGCGGTTCAGAGGCTCTTACAAGATTTTAGAAAGGGTTACTGAAGTGTTAAAGCGAGCCATGCTAAATGAGGGAGGGCCAGAACTAGTTGTGCATTTCAACAGACTTAAACTGTATCGTTGTTCATTCTCCGTTGGCTCAACCTGGGTCCATCATCGGCGTAACACACCCCGCCTTGATGGAACAGGAGAGAAGAGGGATGGAACTGCCAGCTTCTGGGTCATTGGAAAAGCAGTGCCACTCTGCAGCTGCACTTACTTCTGAGACTGTGGAGGCGACCAGAGGTGCCTCATCCGGAGGCTGCATGCAGCCCCAGCCCCAGCCCCTGCCAGCCCCAGGCACTAACAATGTCTCCGTCTCCCTTCAGAGTCAGGGGGGCTGGTCATGAAGTCCCACCCAGGCAAGGGCGGTCGGGGGATCATCACCACAGATGCGCCCTGCACGCCATCGAAGGCCACCTGTGTGGTCCTCTCCATTAAGGGGTGGGGTGGGGGGTGGGGGTTAGTGAACTGAGGTTGTAGTTGCCCTGAAGGATGGCGACAACTCATTTGAAACTGATGAGTTTCACCTGCTTCAAATTGTGGCTGCTGCCTGTGTCTCTGTGGGCTTGATGACTCTCAGCTGCAGGTGATTGTGAGGGAGGCCAATTAGAGAGAGAGAGAGCCCAGAAAGTGGCAGTATGTGTCTCAGGAGCGGCGCTTCATGCACGTCAGGGCAGCATTGCTGGTGAAGTGACTGTTTGCCTTTGTGGAAGGTGGGTGGGGGCAGTTTGTAGACGCTGAGGACTGCTGGCTGCGGAGACAGGTAGAATAAAGAGTGCCTTACTGCTGCCCAGCTCTGAGTGGGAGCATCTGCCGAACTGGCAGCTGTTCTATTGTTCCAGCGCTGGACCGACAATTCCCTCACGGGCTCTTGCTGCATACAAGTCGAGTTGGACCAGTGCCACAAGCCTAGACCCCAGGGGAGGGTCTTGGCCAACCAGTCAGTTCAGTGGACTGTACATTTTAAATGTGAAAATTAGTGTTATATATTTAATGTTGTGCCTTATTGTCCTGATCTGTTTCTTCTTTTGTTAAATGTAGCTTTTAGAAATTTTAATACAACCACTGCAGCAGAGTATTTGTGGGAAGGGGGAGTAGCTGGGAGGAGGTTAGCTGGTAGGCAAAGGGTGATACAAGTCTCCCCAGTCTAATCATCTGAGAGAGAGCTCGAGACGTGGTTCCATTAAAACTCAAAATGTTTTATTACAAAATTTATAATACTTAAGACCCAGTAAAATCACTGTACACTAGCGGGGAGGACTTAAATGCAAGGGGGGGAACCATAACAGTGCTGAGGCTTACCCGTGGGGGGGGGGGGGGGGGGGGGGCTACACAGCACAGAAAGACAAAAAAAAGGGGAACCACCACCAAGGACACCAGGACCACCACCTTGGGCTCTCAGCAACTTAAAGGAGAGAAAAGAAAATTATATAAGATTAAAGGGAGGTACAAACCAAACAAAATTTGACAGAACCTCCAGTATAAGTACATACCAAAATAAAATTAAACAAATGATCAATTAAGCAGAATTAACAAAATTCAGGAACCCATTAACAGAACAGGTAAACCACAAAATAAACTTTACTAAGGCTAAACTAAGGTTAAATGCAAATAAACCAAATGAACCTAAATCACTACCCAAATAAAATATTAAAGCAGCAAAATCATACCCACACTCAGGTAAATCAAGTAAATAATGTATGCAAATAATACTTAAGGCCAGGAATCAAATGAAAATAAAGCATTTAACCTCACACTTTTGTTGTACACCATTAAAACATATGGCCCAGGTGGCAAAGACGCCAGACAATCCCAACCCAGCCAGTCACCCAGCCCCAGCCAAGAGCCCAGCGTGCAACAGAGACAGTCAAGGGCAAGCTAGGTAGAAACCAGGCCGAACAGTCCACTGCAAAGTAAAACCGGTGTTGTGCCATATTAAGCACCCTTGCCGTGAAATGCACACCCTCGCGGGAGCGCGCACGAACCACTCAGTTGTTCGGAAAGTGAAGCAGTTCGCCCTAATATCGCAAACAAACACAGGGGAAAATATTATTTAATGATTTTAATTACATATGAAGGAGACAGAAGAGAAGAATATCGGTTACTTAAAGTCTTTAAACTCTTCTAAAGAGTGAAGAGAATAACCCACTGAGCAGGCAACGTCCATGAACGTCCAGGACGAGTTGATATCACGTCGGCCCGTCCAGGCCATGATCTGGACGTCTATACGACGTCCAGAATTAGTTGATAAATGACAACGCTATTATACGTCCAGCCTGACCCAATTCTGGCCGTCTACAGACAGCCAAAATGAGTCGCAAAAAGACGTTCTGCTTGGCCATGATCTGGACGTATATAGGACGTCAAAAATTAGTTGATAAATAACACTGGGATTGCACGTCCAGCCTGACCTGGTTCTGGACGTCTACAGACAGCCAGAATGAGTTGCAAAAAGACCTACTGCTTGTCCATGATTTGGACGTGTATTGGACATCCATAATCAGTTGATAAATAACATTGGGATTATACGTGCACCCTGGCCCAGTTCTGGACGTCTACAGACATCCAAAATGAATAGCACATGACTAGGCCATGATCTGGACCTGTATTGGACATCCAAAATTAATTGATAAATGACATTGCGATTATATGTCCAGCCTGACCTGGTCTGGACGTCAAAATAAGTTGCAAATAGACGCTCTGCCTTGGACATCCAGGATTAGGCCTAGTTGATGAAATTGTCCTGTCAGCTGTTGCATCAGCATCTGACGATGAGGATGATGATGATGATGATGATGATGATGATCATGATGATGATCATGATGAGTTTTGAAGTACTCCAAAACTAAAAATTTGGATCATAATTTGGCTACCTTTATGAATAAGAAAATGTACGTAGGCAATTTATGTGATTGTGAAGCTACTGTGGCTTATGTCATTTGAAACTCACCATATAGTCTAGTAACACACTCACATGAATACATGTGCACACTATGTGTGGCAAGGTGAAGAGGGCCCAGAATCACAGACTCCCGTGTTAGAGTCATGCCTCCTAAACATTTAGCCAAAGGGATATCTCCTTGGCCAAGTAGCCAGGGAACATGATCAGGAGGCACAGTGGCGGGACCCTCAACTGTCACATATGCATGGGTAAATTTGGAAAGCTGTTGTTAGTTGAAGATTGAGACTGTGGGGTTGTGTTTGGACTGTGTTATCTGAATGCCAAGGTTTGGATTCCACTGCAGCTCTGTACTGCTAGCTGCTGGTGTATGTTTGTGTGGATGTCAAAACTAATAATGGAAATTTTACGTGAAGTAACTGGGGCAGGACTTTGATAAGCTATAAGCTTTTTCCCGTAGCCCTTTTCGCTCACGTGATGTATTGCACAAGATGTTATTGCAATTTATGTGAGATGAACATGCCCAAAAATAAATAAAAAATATAAAGGCGGTTTCATTGTTCAAACCTTTACCACATAGACTACAGTATATAGTTTTGTTGTGGTGGGTATACAGAGTATACCTGCAGAGCTGATGATCTCCTGACTGTAATCATTTGACATTAAGGACCAAGCCTTATTTGTCTTAAATAGGCTTATGTTAATGAGCCAGGGTTGGCATAAAATCAAACACTGTCCCACTCAGGTGAAGATGTTGTGTCAACAGTTTGACCTGAACAACAAAAGGACAACCAACCAAGGACAACTGATAAGTGTCTGCAATTAATTTAATTTAATTTAATTTAATTTAATTTAATTTAATTTGGGGGGGCAAGGGGAGTAGTTTCAATTGCTTGTTTTTCTCACGTGATTTGGCAACACAGCACTCACTGTCTACACGCGGGAGCAGCAGGAGCAGCAGCAGGAATAGCAGCAGGAGCGGCAGGAGAGACAAGGTAAGCAACGTCATTACAACAGGACCCGAGGTAAGAATTTAGATTTAACTCCCACAAAAACCTAAAATTCACAAGTCTATGTCTGCTTATCTAAGTTCAACACACATTTCCAGACTATGACTTATCCAATTTGAAAAACAGTTAGGCCATTACAGTTAGCCGGCTGGCAGTAGGCCTACACCAACTCGCTAACGTTAGCATGACGTAGCAATAAAAGCTAGTAGGCCGGGGCCGTGCTGCTAACTGTCTGGTGTCTCCCAGGCCTTGTCGGATGATTTATAGCTAACCAGGGGGTCATCTGTTGCCTGCGTTTCCACCGAAGTCTAAAAATCCAGGGAGCCACAGGTCATGCCGGCTGTACAGTGGCGCGGTCTACACGTGGCTACCTGAGTCTTCAGCCGCGTTAGCAACTGCGGCTTTAGCACCGCTTTCGGAGTTGGTGTGGTCCACAGACGTATGCCACTGCATGAAAAGTGGGATTTTCGTCCCCGTAAACGCCCGGAAATCTCACTCATTTTCGGCAGTTTCCGACAATTTACAGGCTGCGAACGCGGCGATTACGGGTGCCACAAATTGTCGAATACGGACCCATGATGTATGTGGAGACCTCCCGGGAGGTGCTAATGGCTCTAATTAGCATATGAATAGCAGCAGAGCCGCGTCTGGCTTGAAATTCCTCACTCCAGGATTGGATGAAACCACTACTTTGAAACAAGAACAATCACTCGTGATTGGTCGGCAGATCTGTCGCTATTGGTCACCCTGGGTCATTATAAATGTAAACCCCTCCCCTACATAATAAAATATAAAAATAATTTAAAAAATAATAACACTTATAATATAATAATTATAATAAATGTATAATTATTATTAAACATTTAAATAAAATTATTATGTTGTATATTCATGTCATTGTTATCCTATGGGCTACACTATTATTACCATCAAGGACATGAATGAATTTATTGAGTAAAGGAACATTTGCGAGGAACATGTTTATTCAAAGAAAGAGCTTTATTTATATCACACAAATAGGAGATTTCAACAACAAATCAAAATCATACAGCGCCATCAACTGTCTATTATTCGCCGCCTCAGAGCTGTAGGCATCTGACGGCGATCTGTCTGCATGTGCTCCATCTTGCAGACATCTGTGGTGCTGCCCTGTAGTTCGGGTTCGCCTCCAATCTGACTGCAGCGTAGCAGAGAGTTCAGTCAGCTCCTTCTGCGGAACGACGGAGGTCCCACAATCCACCCAGACACCCCGTCAAGTGTGCCGTCTTCCTCACCAGACATCATGTCTACGGTGGCACACTTCCATAGGTCCGCCTCGTCTTCTGCCAGGACACTCCGTCTCGCTTCCAGCAGCTGTAAAAACAATCAGTAAAAACAATAAGTAGTGCGCAATGCACTGCATATTGACACAACACATCTATTAATGCACCTGAAAAATAGTCACACTGACCAACGAGTCTGATCTAAAAGTCACAGTAAAAAGTAAAAAAGAAACAGTAAAAGTCACTTACAGACAATGGCGTCATTATCCGCATCAAGTAAATCCTGACTTGCAGACAGAGCTCTCAGTAAATAAGAGGTCACGGTCTCGTTATGAGGCGAGGTCAGTCTGTGAAAAACAAAATGGACGGTTAAGATCGGTCAAGAACGTGTCTGAATGTTTCCTCATACAGCAGAATGAAAGCATATTCTTTAAACTTACCGTCGCTCCGGTTCGTAGTGCATACAATTTGTCTCCGAATTGTGGAGACGGCGTACTGCCTCCTGTACTACAAGACCAAAAAAATACACTTTAATAACCAAACTTAGACTGGTTCTGCTTCTTCATTTGTTCTTTTACTTTTAGCTTAGCTAGCAGTCACTGAATATATTCTTACCGCCGTTTGGGGATTGTGCACCCGTCTTCTCTTGTTAGTTAGTCTCCTCCACATGAGTTTACTGCGGTAAACTGCTGAGTCATATCGGCAGCAAACACAGCAAGCTGGCAGACAGCCCACTGATAGCGTTCAGCTGTGTCTCCGTCCATGCTGAGGAGTTTCCGGGTGTTGAAGAAGAGACGCTGCCCAGACATTGTAGTTCACGAAACAGCAAAGCAGCGAAAAACACGTGACATGGAAGAGACTGTCTGAATATACAGGGGTAAAAACAGGACTGTTGATATGCTCATCTTGCGAGGTCTTCCGTTTGAATCATGCCGAGGTCGCATGTGATTGGACGAGGGCTAGACGGCTCGTCGGGCTCCTCCAATTACATGATCATTGTTTACGGAAGAGGTCACTGCAGTCGTGCCACTACGCACAGTGGTTGAGCTCTAGCAGACTGTGATGTTGTTTGCATGGAGTGCACATTTGACCTTTGTGGCAAAGCCTGGTTAAACTAATTGTTGAAATAAATTGTTTTGTGTATCTTTTTTATTTAACATTGACCATTGCTAATGACCATACACAGTAATTAATCTAGCATACTTTCATGAAATAAATCAATTCAAGCTAAAATTTAAGAGTCTATAATTAGGTTATACTAAGCCTCATCTATTTATACCAGAGATGAATGAAGTTAATACCTTATAGAGAAATGTCGCCTCTGTGTGTGGAGTGAAACTCCCCCTGCTCCCCTGGTTTCCATTTCTATAGCTCACAGCATGTTCATTTACATGTTAAAGCCTTCCCTAGAATTAGGGGAAGGGGGGACAACTGCCAAGCAAGGCCCACGACAATTAACGACAGTTTCCGGCAGTTTTCTGTGTTGCCTGTAAATTGCCATGCGCAGCCGTAAACCAGAAATTCCACGGCAATCTACAGTGCCGCATACTGACGGAAATCCCTCTTTTCATGCAGTGTGCGGTCGTAGTGTCGATAAACTCGGTGAGCGGCGGTGACCCGGGGAGCCCCGCTAAAGCAGCGGCTGCTAACGCAGTTAAAAATCTGGTAAGCACCCGCAACACGGCCATAGTTCCACGGCCAGCACGGCTCTACAGCTTCGGCAACATTAATTTCACTGCGACACGGCTTGCAAGTTTAATTTTGAGAAATTAGGCGGGTGCATATATGAAAAAAAAACACCTAATCAGGAAAAAAAATCTAACAAAAGTTTCTCAGCTGTTTTTTTTATAGTATTAGGTAGTTTGATGGTGATATCTGGGTAAGACTTTACAATAAGGTACACAAAAAAAGAGTAGTTAATGAGGAACTAGTAGTTACTGAGGAACTGAGGTACACAATTAGAGTAGTTACTGAGGAACTAAGGTACACAAAATTAGAGTAGTTACAAAGAGAGGTCTACTGCTCGT